>JAJHUR010078218.1:0-34664 GCA_027495735.1 Lutjanus campechanus | reverse complement strand
TACAGACCACACTGGTTGCCTCACACTGGAGGCATTCTCCTCTAGATTCAGTAGGTGTCCTGCTGTCAGAGGCTTTTAGCTCGAATTATACAGCGAACTTTGATGTAAACTTTATCTTATGACTGTCAAATATGGTTTCAAGTGGAACCTCAGCACAAAATAACAGTGAACTTTAACTCAGATGGTCTCTTTCAGGGAAAATTATATGCATGTTATGTTATTTGTCTTGCATTTTAAGCCTACGAAATGCTTAAAGATAGACTGTGTAATTCTAGCTAAAAAGAGTCATTGTGGCTACAAGTGATACTATTAGGACACTGAAGCACAGCGTAACAGTAAAGAGTGAATAAGAGTCAAAGTCATTGAACTGCAGACATGGCACTTACATGGCAGTTTAAAGATTGCTAACATTAGCCACTGTAAGCTTCTGGTCAGACCAGAACACATTACAGAAATTTCCTGACTTGCAGCAAGCTAAAATTTATTCTAAAAATATTTTCCTTGACTTGCAGATCATATTTTAAATCTAACCATGGTAATGAGAGTTGGGACACATGCTCCTGTGTATTATACAAGCACATTAAGTCCCCAAAGCCTTAAATAAACTCTCCTTACTTTGGATAACAGTTAAGCTGTCCTAACTTTCACTTTTCAATTTGTAGGTGTAGCTAACTTACTAGCTAGCTAATCGTAGTGTCCGCTTACAGTAGCTAACAGCAGTGTTTGCCAAAAGTAGCTCATACTAATGTTTGATCATTTAAGTATTCACTGACAGTAGCTAACGCTTGCTTTCGTTTATCTCCCAAGTTAGCATTGTTGTAAATTCCCCAAAAAGAACATCTTTTGATTTCTCTAATATTACCAAAACCTGTAACTCGTCTATCTCAAAATTAAGGGCTTTTTGTTTTTACTCATTTTTTAAATTGTTTCAGTATGCTTCAATTTGTTTTAATAATTTTAAAAAATGGTTACAAAGCTGATTACCTCGCCAAGATGAGAAAAGTAGTGTCAGTTGTAAGGTAATAAAAGTTGGCTTTTTAAAATTTCCCAACCTGAGATAAGATGGGATAAAATAAGATGAGACAAAGTTAATATTCTTCTGTAGTTTTTTTGCATTGTTAACTTACAAGTTCCTCTGTACAAGGGCATAACAGGAAATATAACAGCATCATGTGTTTTGTAAAGCTAAAGCTAATATTCGGATGCTGCTAACGCATCAATCTAAAGATGCTTTTGCCACCCTGTGTGGGTGTATCTCAGGTCAGTTCCTGCATGGCCGGAGAATCTCTGTGGCGGATGACCAAAATCAGAGCCCTGGCCCCGTCTTTAGGGTCAAGGAGGCCCTCTATCAGAGCCAATGGGAGGCCAAGCTGTCAGCGGTTGAAGACGAGGAGGAGGGACACTTCAGTATGCTGATGGAGAGCCTGGGGGCCAGTAATGTGTTTGAGGAGTGAGTCTGATCACTTACATTTATACATATTTTTTGGTGTGTTTTGCACATGAGAACAATGTGGTTTAATTTGACTAATCTCTGTCTTTGTGTCGTCTCATTTTTTCTCTCTCCAGTCCAGGCGAGGTGCGTAGTCTTTGGGCCCAGCTCAGGCGAGATGAGCCTCACCTCCTGTCCAACTTTGAGGAGTTCTTGGCCAGGGTCACCCACCAGATCAAAGAGGCCCACCAGGAGAGGAAGGAGATGGAGAGCGCCCTCCAGAGGTAAAATCTGAGCATGCTGAGTAAATACAGCTGGCTCTTGACTCAAACTGCTGGATCCTCATGCATTTTATAAGGCATTTTGATTGTGGGTTTCATACACGTTCTGTAATAAATTCAAATTCAAAGGGACTTTATTAGCATTGGAAACAGATGTTTACATTTCCAAAGGAAGTGTGAAATTAAAAAGAAAGAAAAATGTACATACACAGAAGAATTGTGATTTATATATAGGCCATTATATACACAGATAAATAACTTAAAATAAAATAGAAAACAATCTAAAAGTAAACATCTTATCAGATGATGGTCTGTGGTCTAACTTGTGTCTGTTTAGGGTTCCTTGACAGGAAAAGGTTTGAGAACCGCTGTGTGAGATAGCCCCATGGTTACAAGAATCTTAAAGAAGCAGAGCTTATTCGGTGGAAAACGACCCAAGAGACTATATTCCTTCCAAGTGTGGCGTTTTACTCTTTTATATTCTTTTTCTCGCCCCGGGCGGGAAATGAAAAGAAAAAACAAAGGGAAAGATGAAGGGAGGGAACAAAAAGGGAAGGAAAACATTAACATATGGCACGCAGGCAGGAGAATCAATTTGGAAACACAGAGATTAAAGAAGTGTTTGTTTACTGCTGCAACAGTGAGTGTGGATCCCGGGTTAAAAAGGCCACAATTCTCAATTGGTTCCCACACTTAAAGCGTTTAAGAACCGTATGTACCATATAATGCATAAACATTCTTGTCTCTCATTAGCCACCTAAAGAATCAGTGACATAACAGTGGGTTTTTGTGTGCGTGTGTTTACATTACTGCCTCATGTCAGCCCTGCAGCCTGAGAGCGTTTGCATGGATTTACCTATAGAACAACCCCCTTTATCCATGTCAAATGACCGCTAATCTGCAGGCACGCTCTGAAGTCTGACCACCTTCGGCTGGTCTGGAAATCCAATAATATCATGCATGATGGGGACATGAAAGCAGTAAGAAGTATATAGTAATAATAATTATTAATAACAATAAACTTTATTCGTATGGCGCTCAAATCACAGTTATTTTACAGAACAAGATAAAATATTACACAAAGACCAGGTAAAAACAATAAAACAAAATAGGACAAATAAATCAGAATATACTAAAAACAGTAAAGCTGTCTTATAAGGTAGAAGGTCAGAATAAAAGGACCTGAGATTTGGATTGATTGAGCCAAAGAAGATTTTTTGACAGCATTTTATATCATAGAGACAAACCACAACCTGAGAAAGTGTCTCAGTGTCCTTACTACTAATCAGTGTAGCATAAATTTGTGTATCATCCGCCTAACAGAGAAAATTAATATTATATCAGCGGATTATTTGACCCCACAGAAGCATTTAAATAGAAAATAATATGGGCCTGAGAACTGACCCCTGGGGAACGCCACAGTACCACAGAGAAGAAACCGGTCAGTTTTTGAGGTGATTAATAAGAATATTGTGCAGAGGTCAAATCTGTAGTTTATATGTTGGTCCTAAGATTTACTCCCATGATAAGCAGAGCAACATGTTTGAAGAAAATGCCAAACTGCAGTTTAAATTAGTGTGATTTAGCGGGCATGGTGTTTTTCCCATGGTACTGTATGGTACTGTGCAACAGCTTGTTATTCCTCTAGACTCTACTAATTGGCTGTTTGGGTCTTAGCAATTGTCAGTGGGAATGTAAATACCACTCAGTATTCTTTTGAAAATGAAGCTCAGCTGATGTGTGTGTGTGTGTGTGTGTGTGTGTGTGTGTGTGTGTGTGTGTGTGTGTGTGCTCAAGCATTTACATGTAATTACAGATACAGAGGGGAAAAATACAACCTTAAGCTCAGCCTAGACAACAACTGTGTTCTGTTCCTAGATATTCTGTCATAATGCACATCATTAGGGTTTGTTGTCAACAGGTTTAAAATAAAACCTGGATTTAAAAAAAACAGGCAGAATGCAATGATTGGGAAAAGCGTTTTGAATACAGTACAATGACGAGGTAGTTCATGTTCAGTCTGATTAACTTTATTGTTTTTTGTAAATATACACTCATTCTGAGTGTGGGGCAAGGATCACCTCTGAAAAAGTGGTGTCAAGTGTAACAGTTTCCTCAACGCACAACTTTAAGGAATTTAGGGATGGGTCCAAGGCCAAAAAACCAACATTGAATGCCTGTGACCAGATTGTTACCAGTGCTAACTTCAAAAGACAGCATCAGTGATGGTATGACAGTGCGTTAATGCCCATGGCATCATGGGTAACTGTCACATCTGAAAGATACATACAAGATTTAGAGCAACATATGCTGACATCTAGACGATGTCTTTTTCAGAGACACACCCTACTTATTTCAGCAAGACACTTTCCGCAGGTGTTACAACGGTGTGACTTCACTTCTGGGTAATAGACAGACCTGCCTGCAGTCCAGATCTGTCTCACATTGAACATGTGTAGCGGATTATGAAGCACAAAATATGAAAACAGATGACGTATAAATACGACACAAATGCACACTGTGCATCCTTCCTCTGGGCCTTGAAGTTGGCAGATTTAAAAACATCCAGGAGGACAACGGGTTGAGAGAATTATGTATATTAGGAGGATGAATAACATTTTCTTCTGTGTTGTCTTTGAGGATGAGTTAACAATATGTATATTAAATGAAATGTCTGCTCAAAAGTTGGCGACCTTTAATATTATTTGTAATTTATGTTGATACTCTGGTTTCTGGTGTGTTTTTTTCTGAAAGCCTGTTTGGGTTGGACACATTATTTGTGCCTGACATAAAAATCAAAATCAAATCCATCAATCAGTCTTTCATCGATTCCCCATTATCCTTGAGAATTGTAATATCTCTAATATTTACTGTCCCTCTTTGCAGGAAAGCTGCAACACACGACAGCGAGATCCGTTATTTATATGAAGAGATGGAGGCGCAGATCAAAAACGAGAAAGACAGGCTGCTATTGAAGGTATGAGAGCTCAAGACAAACAAAATCAACAAAAAGCAGCAACAAACTAACAGCTGTCAGAGGCAGAGGGATAATTTCCTGTTGTTTTTCAAAATGTTGACATTGTTTTGTCCCCTCCTGCTCACAAAATGTGTTTTTCTTTTTGTTCCTTGACTTGGATGATTGAGCTTCACTGTGCAGAATGATGCATGTGCAGAGTTTGACACGAGAAGGCTGTAAACTTTTGACGTAAATCAAAATTCGACGGGGGAGCAGGAGTAGGTGTCAGTATCAAACAAACTATTATTCATTCCTCCTGCGCCTGTTCCTCAACCCTTCGACCTTCTTCTGGCCCTGCAGGACTCGGAGCGTCTTCAGCTGCGCAGCGTCGACCTGGAGCACCAACTGTCTTCAAAGGAGAAAGAGCTGGAATTTCTTTTCCAGAAGCAGAAAAGGGTGAGCGAGTGCATTTTATTTACAACACCTCTCATGACTCAACAACGACATGCATTCATTCAACATTTAGATATTAAAGAAACCTTTGACATTATTAACTTTATGTGTGATGATAATAGACACAACACAAGATGGATAATATGATTCAGAATGTGTGTGAGGGTATTAATTCTTGTAGGGAGGGGTTTAAAGAGCAGCCATACAGTCCCGTCTCCTCTGTAGATGGACTTTAAGTCCACTCATGCAGCATTAGTGCATTTCACTCCTGTGAATGTTTCCCTCTCCCTCCAGTTAGAGCTCCAGTGCCACGAGCTGAGCAGCGAGAAGCAGGAGAGCCAAGTGGAGAACGTCAAGCTGAAGATGACCAATGACGAGCTGTCCCGAGCGCTGGAGAGCACCAGCCAGGAGCTGACGCTGGCCCAGGAGCAGCTGGCCATGCTGCAGGAGCAGGCCGCCCGGCTGCAGCAGGAGAAAGAGATGTGGGTATATGCACAGATTGCTCATATTTAAATTTTGTTTTTATCATTGAAGAGCCTTTCCACACTCCAGTTAATTCCCAACTATGTCCGAGATATGCCTAACATTTGCGTAGTATAACCTAAACCAAACTTGATGCAATATGTAGGAGGTTTAGTTTCAAACATTTAAAATGAAGTAAAATAATCAAAAGAAAAAGAAATAGCAGTTTTGATGTTACATTAAATACATATCTACTGAAGTTAGAATGCTAATGAGCTAGCTCCATCCCGTCCTGTCTTGAAATACCACTTTGTACCTCAAGAGGCGATAGAGTGCTGCAGGGATGATGCATTTTTGTCGGTGAACCTGTAAGTTAGCATAGCTGTAATTCCCTAATTTTTTTTATTGGCGCAGAAAATAAGTTCTGTGGTGATACTTACATGTTTTGTTCAGCAAGATAATCGTCACAAACAAACACCACTTTTATGAAGCATAAATGCAATCGGCAGAGGTAAAAAGCTAACGCTAGGCTATAAATGAACAACACCACGATTGTGTGATGTCACCACCACTAAGTTAGAAGTGCTAATCATGTTGACAATTAATGTCAACAACCTCTGTGGTCTCATCTAGCTACTCGTTAGCGAGTGCCTTTTTAAAGACACATAAAAGCTACAAAATTCACAAAATGTGGGATCTTCAGTTTCTGTTAACCACAGACCTTATTTCAGGAAAATAATTAAAAAACCTATTAAAAAAAAAACTCATTGACTTTGAGATGAGGGAACCAGAAGTGCTAATATGCTAACTCATTTTTGGGTTTTAGGACTCATTCCTGCAGCAAGCTATCATCCAATAGTATCGGCCTGCCTGTGGCCTGTAGACCATTAGCTGCATGGCTAACTGAGGTAATCAGCTAATGGCAGCTACAGTTAGCAGCAGTTAGTGGTTACTCTGGTGATATGGCGCCCCCTACTGGTTTGGAGTGTGAATTAAACAGGTGGCCAATTCTCACAAGAAGTGAGTTCATGAGGTTATTAAGACACAAACACACATACTCACTTTATATTCGTTCTTCTGTCTTGTTTCAGGGAAATGTACAGAGTCACTGAGGGACTGCAGAGGGAGAAACAGAGTCTCATGAAGCAGCTCGACCTCCTCAAGTACGATACAAACATCCCATGAGAGCAAATCAAACCTGGGCAGTAGCTGGTTTTAATCTTTTTGGCTTCAGCCCTAATTGGCAAACCTCTTAAATCTGGTCGTAAGCTAAGTTAAAAACCAGGCTGTTCTTAATGCTTCAGTGCTTTCTTTCCCACTGCAGATTCCATCTTTCTCATTAATTTCTCTTGTTCCCAGAGAGATGAACAAACATTTAAAAGATGAGCGGGACATATGTTGCGGCGTAGTGAGTATATGTTTGATCGAAGTGCATTGCAGCAGCATCTGCCATGACATTACCTGACTGAAAAAATACCTCTTTGGCACTAATGTACATCCCTCTTTGTTTTAAATAAGCCCCGAACCTCGCTGAGAAAGAAGCAGAAGCAGAGAGCGGGCCTCGCCAACTTATTTGATGACACCAGCCAGCCGGTGAAAAGGTGACTCATTTATCTTCCCAGTTCTCTTTAACACAAATCATCTCTGTCAGAGTGTTTCCTGTGTGACAAAGACGAATTTTAGTCTCTGTGTGATGTGAAAATCATGTATCTGTGGAGGAGAAACAGAGGATATCTGATTCTAAACACTGACAACAATCAAATAAATTAACATTTTAGATTTTAGACGAAAACCAGAGTCCAGATTTTCATCTCGGTCGAGTGAATTGATGGAGTATATCCTCTGTTTCTCCTCTGTTTTTTAAAGAGCCCCACTGCTGGTGGACGGGTCCTACCAGTCTCTGGAGGCCTTGCCTATAGAGCACCTTCAAATCGTATTTGTTGCTTCCTCCTCCTGCAGTGAGGATGACACCATCACCACCACCCCAACCCCTTCCTCCGCCACCACCGTCAGCTCCCCCACATGTCAACAACGCCCTGCGGCGAAGAAAAACTCCGGCTTAGCCAATGGTTACGCCAACCCTGCTCCTCCCAAAGTACAAGATGTGAGGGCAAAGGCCAAAAAATCACCCGGCAAGACGGCTGCCACAAAGAGGGTGACGGCAAAAGATAGAGTAAGAGCAAAGAAAGTGGAAATTGAGAGGAAGACGGGGGTAGAAGAGGAGGTCCTGGACGCCCCTCCGGACGGGTGGCCCCTCCGTCGAGTCATCTCCATCGAGGAGGACCACCTGCCCCACCTGCTCCATGGAGGCCCTCAACCTCTGCTGCACCAGCTCAGCGAGGAGGAGGACGAGGTGGACGATGAGGAGGAAGAGGAAGCTCAGAGTGACGTTGAAACAAGTGTTGTCTTGGCAGCCACCCCACCCTCCAGTCACCCTCTGGTCCCTGTGTCGGGAGAAGTTGCTGCGGCAATAAGATCCCGCTTACACCCCTCAAAAAAGACGCCCTTGTCGCCAAGAGGACAGCCTGTCGGGAAGGAGGCCCAACAGGTACGAACAAGCTTTGGCTATGTTTCGACGTTAAAGTGAGAGTTGACATCAAAATCTTGCGTCTAGTGCTGTGTATCCATCTAGACGGTTTGAGTTGCCGAATTTAGGAGATATCTTCTGTAGAGATGTCTGCCTTCTCTCAAATATAATGGAACTTGATGGCACTTGGCTTGTGGTGCTCAAAGCGCAAAAAAAACTATCTTTGGAAAAACTCAACAGAAATGTCTCTTTCCAGAAATCACGAAAACTCAGTTACTCAAGAAAATCCACAGATTCTTGTTATGAGGAGTTTCATGTAGGTACCTCTTTCTTTCTTCCAAACTACATCTGCCAAACGCATCACTGCATTTCTAGAAAGAGACATTGCTGCTGAGTTTTTCAAATGTATTTTTGGTACCACAAGCTGAGTGCTAAGCCTATTATTTGGGAGAAAAAGCAGACATATCTATGACCAATATCTTGTCATGTTTTGTCTTGCTCAGAGGGCAAAAGAGGGAGCTCTGTTCGCCCCGGACCGCCTGTTTAAAGTCGTCCTGGTTGGAAACTCGAGCGTAGGAAAGACCTCCCTGCTCCGCTCCTTCTGTGAGGGCCGTTTCCACCCCTCCACAACCGCTACTGTGGGTGAGAAGAGAAACATTGTAATAATATTGTATGAATGTACAAAAGTGTCGAAGGGCCGTTTTGGAGGAATTCGAATGGCACGTGTGCGTGCTGTGATGTGTGTGTTTGTGGATGCTAACACAGAAGATCGGAGGGCGACTTAACATCACATGAAAGGGCTTGTGAAGTCACACTGCCTGTCTGAGAGCCCTGGCACACATTGTACTGCAGATTATGTCACTTCTGATGAATTTTTCTCCCCGCTTTCATCTTTTCCAAACCCTCACTCGAGCCTTGTTATCTCCTCTTTGTTCCCCCATTTCTCCTCTGAAATGAGACTCAGCCTGCATCACACCTCGCTAGACCCCCTGGTGGACGTTTTTGTCCTTTTCACCCTGTCAAGAGACTATGAATATTAGCAAATTTAACAACATTATTCATAAACTTTCCACATAAAAGTACAGAAATCTGATTGTTTGAGTTATCGTGACAGAGCACGATCAAATTTAAGCTAAATATGAGAAGTGTAATCACATCTTCTTTTAAGAAATCACTGATATATCCTGGGTATGTCATGTTGATCTTGATCAGGTATTGACTACAGCGTGAAGACACTAACCCTGGACAATATGCAGGTGGCCATGCAGCTTTGGGACACAGCAGGTCAAGAGAGGTGAGTTTCTATTTATTTGTTAGACTCAGAACAAGTGAAGACATAAGGATATTTTAATCTAAAACTTGGATTTGAAAGTTCTCTAAGAAAATACAGTCAAAATTTACATATAACCAATATATGGAATTTTGAAATTCTTTTTAATCGTTCATCTATTCATATATTGTACAATACCCCCCCTCACACTCCCACAGCAATGACTTTATAATTAAATAAAGGACTAAAATGACAGCGCCCATTAAAAACAGGAACAGGAACTGCACTGAGGAAATGCTGTCATAAGTGAGGAAACACCCAATGCTGAATAAAATTCAAAATAAAAAGATAAGGTAAATAAATTAAGAATAAATAAACAAATAAGGTAGGTCTTGAGTTTGCTTTTAAAAATATCAGCACTCTCTGCAGCTCTCAGGTCTTCAGGCAGGCTGTTCCACAGACGTGGGCCATAATAATGAAATGAAGCCTCACTGTGGGTTTTTATTCTGACTTTGGAGATAATTAAAAGGCCACTACCAGCAGAACTGAGGGTTCATGCGAAAAAAAAAGCAAATCTGATAAATAGCCTGGACTAAGACTGTTAGATAAGAGCTTTATAAACCAATAAAAGTATCTTAAAATGAATTCTGAAGCACACAGAAAGCCACTACAGAGACTTTAAAATAGTTGTAACGTGTGCTCTCTTTCTGCTCTTCAGCTGAGTTTTGTAATAATTTTAGTTGATGTTTTTCTCAGGAGAAAAAAAAGGGTCCACCTAAATTGAATTGCTAGAAAAATAGATTAAAAGTGTGTGATTAGTTTGAACAATTAGTCTATTATTCTGGAAAAATATGATTTGATTAGTTAATATAAAGTATGAGCACAATTAAAATGAATTTTCATGTGCTATTAGTAGTGAGTGTCAGTGTGGTGACAGTCAGTCTCATTGTCACAGGTTCCGCAGCATAACCAAGCAGTTCTTCCGCAAAGCAGACGGTGTGGTGGTGATGTACGACGTCACCGTGGCGGAGAGCTTCAGGGCCGTGCAGCCCTGGCTCACCAACGTCCAGGTCTGACCTTTGACCCGAGAAAGGCCTCTGTCATTCTTGCTTCTTCATACGTTAGATAGGAGATTATAGCGGCTTACTGACATTGTCAGGTTTTATTCCATCAGAAGTCTTCTCAAAATGTTTTTGTTCTTTGTTTAGTTCACTTGTTTTTGATGTTTTTTAGGTCGGTATAATAAACCTTTTGCTCAGCAGATATTTTAAGTTACGATAGGAGGAAAAGCACAGAGTGTCCCTGTAAGATTACACTGAGTCATTAATTATATTATCTGCACCTCCGGTTCTCCTATGTGACATGTCAAAATGTTCTCAGTGAGAAAGGCTTTATTATGTCATTGGACTCTTTGTCAGGAAGCAGCAGGAGAAGGGATCCCCATCCTCCTCCTGGGCAACAAAATGGACATGGACGAAGACAGAGAGGTGTCCTTCAAAGAGGCGGAGCAGCTGGCTTACGTGAGTTTAATTCAAAGCTCGTGGATGATTTTATACTGTGAGCAATGACGCACCTGCATTTCTGCACGCTTAGAAGTAAAGGTGCTACAATCAATCGGTGTTACAGTTACCATATTTACATAAAGAAAACACTCATGCTTTCAACAAACTTTCAAAGAGGGTTCTATAGAGGATGGAGCCTCTATACTAGTCTTACAAAGAACCCTTAAGGAACCTCTTCTTCAAAATAAGAAGTAGATGATTCTGGGGAGATCTGCAGCCCTTCAGGAAGGACCGTTTTGAAACCCTCATTTCTAAGACTGCAGTAAAAAATTATTTTATTTAATTTAATTTAATTATTCATGTAGTTCATAGTTCGCATTCATGTATATTTTCAATATCCTGTGCAGGAGAACAAGGTGATGTTCTTTGAGGTCAGCGCCTACACAGCCAAGAATGTGACCGAGGCCCTGACACACCTGGCCAGGTAAGATCAAGACGGTGAATCAAATAAGTATGTTAAATAATTATGGTTTCCAAGGAAACAAACCGTACAGACACGCTGCACATCGGCAACTTGATCTGATTGGCTCAAGCGTGCGTTCTCTCTCTGTCTGTCTCCACTCAGAGTATTAATGGAGCAGGAGGACACGGTGAGAGACACAACCGTCATCCTCAGCGCTCAGCCCGTAAAGAAGAAAGCCTGCTGCAAGTGAAGTGTAAACTCAATTTACTGAGTTCTTCCTGGACATTGCGTTTGCAGCGTTGTAAGAGAACACTGACATCATTCTTGGACCTTTATTATAGAATGAAATTGTGTCTTTATTTTGCCCCAGAAATGCACGTTTCAGACAATATGGAGTGTGTTGCACACGTGACCAAGAAACCTCCTGTCAAACTTAAATGAGCACATGGGAGAAGTTAGCCTTCAGGGCTTTCTGTCAGAAATCCTGCTATTTTAACCCAAACCCTATTGTGCCTTGAAGGCGAACTTCCCCAAACAGCCTTAAATGATGACGCTCAGAGGAAGAGCTTGTGTAAAATAAAAAAAAATAAGGTGCTGCATCATTTCCTGTAAATAATGTTGCCAGATCACAGTAGTTCTGTAAGATTTAAGTAGTAAGTGTATTATGATTACTTTCAATAACCTTCACCCAAGAGAAGAATCATAAATATACAGTAGCTTTTCACAACTGAATGCCTGAATTTCTCTGTACTTGTCTGTCTGGGCTAGTATACTTTAAAGGGATAGTCCAGATTATTTGAAGTGTTGTTGTATGAGGTACTTATCTATAGTCAGTGTGTTACCTACAGGAGGTGGCGGTTGGCACACCCAGCTGCAGGAGTCTTGGTGTTGGAAGTTAAGCAACGTACTGCTGTGGACATGATCAGCAGCAACACGTATTTTAGTCACCTAAAAAAAGGCCCATCTAAAAGAATCAGTATCAGTTTATGTGTACTTTATATTCAGAATATTTAAAACCACTTCATCTTAACATCAGAGAGCCTTTTCCAGCAGAAAAGCGCTGTTGTATCAGCCAAATATCACTCTCTTCAATCCAGCCAAACTCTATTGGCAAAATCAGTCATTTTACCTAGTAGAACAGAGTTGCTTTTCTACAGCTACCCCTGTCAGTTAGTTAGTTAGTTTGTGTTATTGTGTGATTTTGTTTTTTTAAAAGGATAGTTCAGATTCACCCAAGTCACACAATAACCCAAACAAACTAACCGACTGAGGCAGCGGTGGACCAGCAACTCTGTATTCTGGAAGTTAAAATGACTGATTTTTCTTATGGAGTTTGTTTGGTTTGGAGAGAGGGATATTTGGCTTATATAACAGAAGTACATTGCTTAGCTTCTGTGCTTTACTCCTCTCTGCATCTCCAAACAAGATGCATGTCAACAGTGATCATCAAAGTACCTCACAGAACCCCACTTCAAATAATCCGAACTATCCCTTTAATGTACAGTAAGGATATTTTATGTTAAAACTTAAACTGAAATAAATTATTTGGAATTCATTGAAATAGTTGTTTAAATGAAAATCACATGAGAAAAAAAAATCAGAATTGATTCTTTGACATTTTATTCATCATCGTGTTCTTTGACATTTTTTTTTTTCATATTCTTTGTTTGTCTGATCTCCAAAACAAAGTGGTACGTGACATATTGCATCTGTTTGTTACTGCTCCGAGGCATTGCTCTGTTTTCTTCTGGCACCAAAGTACAGTTGCTCTGAATTATCCTCAATTAAAGAAATAAATAAATTACATTTCACATCTTTCTGAAATCAATGAAGCTAAAAAAAACCTCCACATGCAAATAATAAATAATGAAATAAAACACGATTGATTACCGTACCCTCTATACAATTACACAGTGCATGATAAATCTGAACAAATGACCAAAGGAAAAACAGATAATGACTGTGCTGTGACCCTCTCAACATCGCGCAGATCAATGCTTTTCAATTAGCTGCACCAACAATATAAAGACTCATAAATGTTTTTCATTTTATACTCAAAAAATAACAATTTCCAGAAACTAGTGAGGGAAAAAAACAAAAAATCAAGTTCGTTTAGGGTGTTACATTCAACGATGTGCCCGCGTTGATCAAGTTGGTACAGGTGATGGCACTATTGCTGATAGATACTTGCCCAGTCTGATGACATCACTTAGGTGCTGGCATGATGGCATCCGGTCAGATGGTCGCCCTCGCTGGCCAACTGGAATGCTTCATGGAGAGCCGGGGCCCTCCCCCTCTTCTCCAAGTGGGTCCTGAAGGGCTGAGGGTAGTCGGTTGGTTGGTTGTTGTTCCTAACGCATTTTATAGTCGTGGGAAATGGCGGCCTCACATAGTTGTCCTTTAAAGTCTAGCTCCAGAGTGAACTCCAGGTCACGCTGCCAAAGATAAAACAATTTTTAATTAGTTAAGAAATTAATGGCAGAAATTTTTTGGTGATGGTAAATTATGAGATTTATATTATTATTATGATAATGTAAATTATATCTAATTAAAATATAGGTTGTAATAACAATAATATCTGATCTGACAGATAATGCCAAAGCATTTCATTTGAATTCTAAGGCAAAATTCAGTAAAAGCCAAAGTGTAATTTTTTTTTGATAAACTGAACATTTGCAGAGTCAGAGCTCATCTTTGTTTTTGTTGTCATAGCGATGCCAGTTCTGGTTAGAGGTCAGAGCTGTGAAACATTAAATCATCCGTCTTTGCTCACTACATCTCGGCTTTTCTCACCCTCAGGTGTTCATAAACTACAAGGTACAATAACCCTCTTTTAAAATACAAACGTGAAATTATCAGTTATCTTACCGGTATCCGCCATTTGAAGTAGGTGATTATAAGTTTTTGGTATCAGATGAAAAAAATCCACATCATGCATCCTGAAAAATGTACTTTAAAAGGTATTTAAATGCAGTGGTGGTCCATTTACTCCTGTACTGTATGTATAAAACTGCTACTTATGATGCACTTAAGAGATGTACTTATTTAAAGTACATTATTTTGAGACCTCTAGGTACTAGTTACTTTAAGAATAAAGATGTTGCATGTAGAACAACATGTGATAATCTTATATAACATGATGTATTGTGTCTTATTGTAAATACAATTGTTAAAATTAGCCCCACTTCAACTGGCTATTTAAAGATTTATGCATCAATAATAATATAATGTTTAACAGTATAATACTCTCAAGAGCCATTTTCTGCATAATGAGTACTTGTACTTTTAATAGCCTACTTTAAAGATCCCCCCAGACATGTTTTAACATGTAAACCGATTTCTCTACCTTGAGTAGGTCTGAATACGTGACTCTGACATGTTCTTTTCACACAAAATAGTGAAATTATCTTGCTAAAACCTTTTAAATGAGATCTACGCCTTCTCCTTCATTAAAAATCCAGAATCTGTAAAAGTAAGTTGAACTGTTGGTTTCACAAAGATATTTTAAAAGTAGTCTGTAGAGTCAGACTAGTCTTAATTCTGCTCATAGATTAGTCTGTTGCAAAAAATACAGACTGACCAACTATGAGCCAAAGAAATTAGACACCTTTCCCCCCAGGCTAACTCAGTCTTAAGACCCATGTTACCATGGTAGCAATCAGTGCCACTGACTGATCAGTAGCAGCCAACAATATAAAAGAGGAAAACATAGTGTGTGGTTTGCTAACATTATCTTCAACAACATTTCTGTAGAGTCTTTAAACTTTTCCTGTTTTCCTCTTACAGTGTTTGGATTTCTTCTTTGGAACATTTCTTTCTTTGCAACTCTTACTGTATTTTTAAATCTTTCTTGAACATCTGATGCGCCTTTCAACCGTGGGATTCACACTGTTTCCTGTCACTGCAGTTTTTTTTCTCCACATCAGATTTTTTTTGTATTGTTTCACTCTTCACTAAACTTTCCAAGTAAAATGTCCTTGTGACTGTCGAGTCCCTCCAAAAGACACATATTTTCTTCTGTGGTAAGCGGAGCTGAGCGGCTGGATGCAGTCAATCAGACTGCAGTCGTTTTTTTTATTTTGAAGAAGGTCTTAATTTACCCTGAATTTATTATGACACAGTCCTATTTAAGTTAGTCAAGGCCCGAACTGCTTTGTGCAATGGGTGAATACAGGCGTCTATCTGAAGTCTATCTGTTATATCCAAACCATCTGTCTTTGTGAAACTGGCCCCTGTGCAAAGAGGTGTTTCCTGCTTCATTTTGTATGTTTCCACATCACGCTTTTGCAAGTTAAATACTGGACCAGGATTGGCTCACAGACTATTTGTGATGTCACAAACCATGCTTGTGGGCCCACTGCAAATGGGATTTTAAATGAGCACAGATGAACAGTGAAAACATCCTTCTAGTATGGACGGTGAAGCTCAAACATTTAGCTGTGGGAACAAGAAGAAATACATATTTATGAGTGGAGGGGAACTTATACGCTCTAGGTTTTTTTTTTTTACTTAGGAAATGTGTTCATTCACTTTCTGGCAGATAGTTAAATGAGAAAATTGATAATACAGTCATGTCTGAAAATATGAAGCTACTGCTAGCAGCTGGTTAGCAGGGGCACTGCACTAAATGTAGTCAACTTGGTTATGATGATGCAAACATTGCATTAAATCACTACATTTCTCAAACAGTGCTTTTGCAACAAACCCGGTAGCTGCATCTGGCACAAACAATAATACCACTAAGAAATGCTTGGGGGGGAGAGTTGAAAAGTTTCCACTTATGTGTGAACACACCTTTAGATGGAATATTTGCTGGTTGCCTGGCAACTGGTCCCAGCCAATAAATATTCAGTTGTTGAATCCATTAAACTGAACAGATATAATATGTAATAATTGAGCCTTAGAGGTGCCAGGTGTTTTCTTTTTTTCTACCTTTGGATGGAGCCAGGAGCTCCAGTCTTTATGCTAAGCTAACTGGCTGCAGGCTGTGAGTGAGCCAGAAAGTGAACAACCACATTTCCCCCAAAATGTCAAAGTTTTCCACCACCGCTTATATCTAAATTATTGAGTGTTTTGTGCCTATTTCTTCTGAGTCTTACCACATTCTTCTCATTGGGCCTGACAGCGATACTGCCAAAGATCTCCTCTCCCTTCTTGACAGTTAAGTAGTCCTCTAAGTAAAACACTGTCTGCTTCCAGTGTGTGCTGGCGGCATCTGGAGCTGAGGAGGAGGAGGAGTGGATGAGAGGAAGATGAGTAACAGAGAAAATGGAAAAGCATTGACAAAGAACATGATTTGCAGAGGGGAAGAAGGTGATGCTGTGAGGAGGTTAAAGAGGAAGAAAAGTTAAGGGGAGCGTGAGAAATTATAAAATTCACAAAGCACGCTGGTTCCAGTGGGCACTCAAGCTCCCCTGGAAGAAATTGAACAGCAAAGTGTCTGAAACTCAGTCACCCAGTGGGAGAAATACAGAGGCTGAGAGGAGATGCTGAGCCTCAGGCCCAACAGACTCGGCCAAACATAGAACCTCCTCTACACAACATTATGTAAGTGCTGGATGCATGAATGTATTAACATAAGCTTACATAACAGCTCAGCTACCCTCTCTATAACAGGCGTCCTCTGCACCACGTTACCAGAAGTGCTCGGTGATTCCGTCGGAGCAAAACAGCGGGTCGGCTCATGTAACACCAGCAGAGTGTAGCCAAGAGCTAACATGCTCAAGTGGAGTAGTTTCTTTTTAACATGGACATCGATTTTATGGCTCAAAAATGCTCAAAGATTTCAAAAGAAATTTGGAGGTCCTGCTGGTTATTTAACCGTAGGGCGAGCCAGAGAGTGAAAACTGAATCGGTTGTTCTCTTCATGTCCTTTAATGCACTCTACTCTTCTCAAGTCTTACATTTTAGTCTGCTAAAGTGGTTGTGAACTCAAATGAAAAATATTTTCTTTTTTACCTCTGGCCTCCAAGATACTTTAGTTTTAGTTGCTCAAGTTTTGGGATTTCTGCCTCACTGAACCATTCTTCACACTTTTCTGAGTGCCATTTTTTTCTGGAAGGAAGCAGTTCCAATAAAAACTGTCTGCAACTAAAGATTATTTTCATTATTAATTAATCTGTTGATTATTTTCTTGGTTAAGTGATTAATTGTTTGGCAGGGTTGGGAGGGTTACTTTAAAAATATATTCCAATACAGCCACTGATTAGTTGTTAAAAAAAAAAATCAGTAATCTAATTTCCATTTCTTTTGGATTACTTCTAACATCAGCGGTTTGTCTGTGTGGCTAATATTAGCAGTTGGTCTGTGTAGCTAAAGTTAGCATTTGGTCTCTGTAGCTAATGTTCGGGTTTGTTATGTGTAGGTAACATTAGCGGTTGGTTTGTGTAGCTGAAATCAGCGGTTGGTCTGTGTAGCTAATGTTAGCAGTTGGTCTCTATAGCTTAACTTAGCTGTGCAGCTAACATTAGCGATTGGTTTTACCTCTAAATGTTACTCTAAATTAGATGTTGAGACAAGATAATGGCAACATTTCCACCTAATTAAAGCATTTTTCAAGGGATAATAAGTTGGCAAATGTCAGATTAGCTGGTTTCAGTGAGACCAGATAATTGTGTTGTGAGACTTGTAAAGTGTTGTAATGTGTGTGCACTGCTCATGGCAGTATATTGTTCTTTATTTTAAAATATATTTTAAAATTGAAATCCTGCTAATAATACCCATTATTACTAAATGTAACTGTAATCTGAATTGTCATATTTTTTTGTAACTGTAATGGATTACGGTTACCTTTTTTTGGCCTCTGAATTACATAATCTCGTGACATGTAATCCGTTATTTCCCAGACCTGTTAACGGGTACGGATGCGTCTGTGTTTAACTTGGAGATCAGTTTTTCAGGCGCAGATTTGGAAAAATGGACCCGTGCAGGACTCTGGGGATGAGTCAGTAAAGACGTTTGCAGAGATTAGCCTCACCAGTGGAGAAGCCAGTCTTCTTGTGACACTTGGTGAACTCGATGTTGAAATAGGTGACCAGGGCGTGGACGTAATCGTTGCGCTGGATCTGCAGACAGAAGGCAGAGGTGAAGGACAGGTCCTCTGGCTTCACAGTGTAGATGTCCACTTCCTGGGAGAGGAAAAAAATCCCCAAATTATTCTTCTGTCAATTCTTATTTCACGAGATACCAGTGCTTTTCAATTCATGAAATGTCATGTGTGAGTAGCAGCACAGTACAACAGCACACCACATGTACAAGCACAGACACACACACACTCGTTGTCGCCCCCACTCGCCACCTCTCACACACATGCGGTCCATGTATATGTCAATCCTTCCTGATTATGAATCCTCCATGATTATTGTGTGTGTGTGTGTGTGTGTGTGTGTGAAAGCCCACAGGTTGAATCACGGCTGGCAAACGAAGCCTGCTCACAGTACACATGCTGTGTGGGTGTCCTCCCTCAAGTCTACAAGGGAGGGAGGCCGTGTGTGTGTGTGTGTGTGTGTGTGTGTGTGTGTGTGTGAGTGTGTCTGCTCGTGTCTATATCAAGAACCGCCTTATGAATATGGCCGCAAATTCAACTATCACATTTTGTTACCTGGCAGGCATCGCCGCGGGTCCGAAAATAGGAGTGGAGCAGGTGTGTCTCCTCCTCTGCATGTAGATGATTTTGTATTTAAGAGGATGTGTGTGTGTGTGTGTGTGTGTGTGTGTGTGTGTGTGAGGGTGGGGGGGTATTTTACACTGCAACCTGTTCATCTTGCCCGGCCTATTGGGCTACGGCTCGCTCGGCCATGTGGCGTCAGCGTGACAGATTGTGATTTAACACCTCTGTCCTTTCCAATGAGACCAGGCCAGTATCATATACAGCAAAACTGTGGGAGGAGGGAGAGAAGAAAGTCCCCCAGAGCGACGCCGTAATTTTAGCGTACGAGGAGTGAGTGGCAGTTTGAATTAAGATGGGGCTAACAGCCGACGACGGGGTGAATAAGCTCTGAATACATACGTGTGAAAGAGACACAGACGGTGGGAGTTCATCTTCAGAGCACGCTCAGAGAAATAAGGGTTCTTCCTGAAGGACAGAGGTTCTATTCAGGACCATATGCATGTGGGGAACCCTTTTTTGAAAGAAAGGGTTCGTCAAGGGTCCTTTGTAATCCAGGAACCCTTTATTGGAAGAAAGAGGTCCTCAAGGATTGTTGAGACCCTTATAGAAGTCTTTTGTCAAAGGTTCTTTGTCCCAAATATAAAAGGGTTCTCAGAAGAAGACCCTGAGTGTGTTCTAGATAAAACCCCTGGAATATAAAAGGGTTCTTAGAATGTCCTGAGTGGACTCTAGATGAAATCCTTGGAATATAAAAATGTTATCAGTAGAACCCCCTCGGTGGGTTCTTGATAAAACTTTTGGAATATAAAAGGGTTCTCCGTAGGACCACCTGGGTTCTAGATAAAACTCTTGGAGTATGTATTGGTTTCTCAGTAGAACCTCCTGGGTGGGTTCTAGATAAAACCCTTGGAGGATGTAGGGTTCTCGGTTGAACCCCATGGGCGGGTTCTAGATGAAACTATTGAAATATAAAAGGCTTCTCAGTAGAACCACCTGAATGATTTTGAGATAAAACCTGTGGAATATATAATGGCCCTCGGCAGAACCCCCTGAGTTAGTTCTAGATAGAACCCTCTGAATATTAATGGGTTCTCAGTAGAACCCCCTTAGTAAGTTCTAGCTTAAAGTCTTGGAATAGAAAGGAGTTCTCAGAAGAGCCTCCTGAGAAGGTTCTAGATAAAACTCCTGGAATATAAAAGGGTTCTCAGTGGGGTAAATCCCTTGGAGCATATATAGGGGTTGGCTGTTGAACCCCCTGGGTGGGTTCTTAAAGGTTCTAGATGCACCCATTACACCACAGAGAAGAGTTTTCAGAACCTCTCATAGGTGTTTCTGGATAAAATGTTTCACAGGTGGTTCTAAGTATAACCCTTTATGTTGGGTTCTGGGTAGAACTGTCTGAAAGAGTTCTATGTGAAACTTTTATAACCGGTTCTTCCAGGAACCAAACAGTGTTTTCCAAAGCCAGAAGAACACTTTATGGTTGTAGTTAGCACCTTTATTTGTAAGAGTGCAGCGTGTCTCTAACTAACCACTAACCGCCCTCCAACCTGACACATAAATCACCTTCTTGGACACAAAAGGAGGGTTGGTGCTTATTGAAGTGATGGGGAGTCTGTTTCATCCCCACTGGTGACTCAACGCCCGCTCCTGTGTGACATTTCACCATCGCACAGAGCGAAAACCTTCCTATTCACTCAAACTAGTGAGGCCTGACGCGGTTTAAATCAGGGAAAGTGACAGAAGATAAAGGGTAAGAAGAAGTGATGAGAAATGAGACTACAAAATGATATGACACAAAAGAAAAGAAAGAAGAATGAAGACACCCAAAATAGAAAAAAAAAGAAACTGGATATAAAGCCGAGAGAACTGAGAGAAGGAACAGTGAGAGAGGAAAAGCGATGAAAAGAAAGGTTGAGGTGGAGAGGACAAAGAGAGAAGCTATTGCCTCCCTGAATGCTCTTATCCTCTGTTCATTTGTGAGATGAAAGACAAGCCACTGTTGTATCGTCAAGCATGAAAACAGAGCCGCAGACTATTACAGCTCTCCACAAACCTCTGTAATGCACTAGAAAATAGACTCAAACATTAAGAGGCTGGGGGAGTGATAGCTGTCTCCGACTCTTTTCTTTTTTTTTTCTCGTAGTCGGTAGCAGAACACAAGAGAGGAAAAACTCAGGATGTATGCCTCCAACATGCAGGGGTTTCAAGGTATAAAACATTATGGACTTACGCCCCTGAAAAATGGCGAAAAGTAATCATGAGAGTGGTGTTACACAAAAGTATAGCAATTTACAAATGAAACATCTAGAGGAAAGTAAAGAGTACTCACTGACTTTCTCTCAGTATGAAAACATTACATTATATGCTAGCTGGCTAATAAGTAAAAAAAAAAATAAAGCTAGCTGGCTAAAATGTTATACTGTTTGTTAGCTAGCTAAAAAGTACAGAACAAATATTAAATTCTTTGTTAGCTAGCTAAAAAGTTAAGAAAATGTTACATTCATTGCTAGCTAGCTTAAAAGTAAAAATCAAACAAATGTTACATTGTTAGTTAGCTAGCTAAAAAGTTGAAATTGTGGTTACATTGCTTGATAGCTAAATACTCTGTTCATCTAGTTAGCCAACTCATCATGGCTAATTTTATTTTTATTTTTTTAACTATTGGTTAAATTTATCAACTGGTGTGAAAGGCAAATCGCATCATAAAATTCTGTGTTGAGTCTGTCCCTTTACTTTATTTGAGAAACTTGATTATGTTTCCTCAATCCATCTAAAAAAGGCAGCCATTTTTAAACCTCCGTTAGTGTAACTTTAAACATAGGCCTACTAAAAATACCGGATCACGTTTTTAATTGGAGTTAAAAGTTTTGGTGCAACAGAATTCATTTTAACACAGGTTTTAAATAAAAACTAAACCAAGATTTAAAGAGAGGTTTAACTTTAATCCTTCTTCATTTTGAGCTAGTTTAAAAGTTTAGTGCAACATAATTTAAAGTTAAACCAAGAGTTAATCAGATTTAAAATTTAATCCTTGTTGGTGCAACCCGGCCAAAGTTAGCCTGCTTAAATATCATAATAATAATCTCTTAACACTCAACATGTTAGCAAGTTACTACAGACACATTAACTCTGTTTAAAATCCACAAAATACCCTTTTTGGTTTTAATCTATCCTCATTAATCTTTCTTATGAGTGTATTTATTTCACCCTCAGCTTTTAAGATTATGACAGGCCATGAATTTTCGATATTTTTCATCTTGTATCAGACTATGAATGTTATATTTATTTTTGACCTGTCACAATGGCATGAAAGACAAATGATTTATGCACAGAGACTCAGACTAACCTTTAGGAGGCAGGCGTTAGTCACCACCTGCTTGGGATCTACCACATCCACCAGAGGCTCTTTGATGGCCACATTTCGAATGCAGCTCATGTCGAAGCCATAGACGTTTTCCCACCCTGTGCACACACACAACATGAACATCTGAAGTACGGGCCCCATATGAATACACGCACACACACACACACACACACAAGTATGTTTTGTAGATACTTTACTTTTTCGAATTTTCATGCACTTGCAACGCTCTGTTCTCTGCGGCCCTGCCAAGCTGTCAGCACGAATAAAGAAAGGTAGCGGAGAAAGTAAAACAAAGTGTTTAACCCTGCCAGGGAAAAGAGTCCCGCGTTCATGCTGTCTTTCTGTCTATCTAGCCCCTACATGGAGAAAGACAAGCCCTCCTGAAAATAGACTGCGGCCTCCTCCACCTCCTCCGCCATGTCTGGCAGGCTTTTTTTTTTATTATAATTTGGACTGAAAACACACCAAGCAGGCTTTTCCTCCCCCATTCCCTCTGTCCCTCCACTCCACCTTGCTTTGTCAGGGGGCCAAGGACTAAGTCTGAACGATGAGAAGGTGGAATATGCCACCGACGCAGAGAGAAACTAAAAATAAGAGCGCGAGGGTTTGGGTTGACTGGGTTCTTTTGGGATTTATGTGAAAGTATGCATGTAATAGAACAGAGAAGGCCACCTGTGCAGTACAAGGAAACTCAGTAGGAGTTATTAACCCAGATTCGGTACAAGTACAAGTGTGAATGGCACCTTTAATATTAGTGCTTTGATCTGGATCACAATGTTAAGCTCAGCACTCCTGCTGTGATATTTATTTGAACACAAATAGAGCAGCGAATGTACTCGAGGATAGAGGCACCTCGCTGGTTTAAAAATGTTTGGTTCTACTTTCTAATAAGGCACATTTTACACTGGGTTTCTATATTGGAACTAACGGCTTTACCAATGTTAATACATTTTATTAGTTTATTTATGAAGGGACAAGTATGTATACACCAATGTTGCCTACAGCAGCATTTATAGCTTCAGCTAATTAATCTAGTAATCTAGTCGATTAAACATTGTTACCCTTGCTAGTCAGCGCTAGTAATAGGCTACTAGTCTGTTAATCTAATTATTAATTTATTAGTGTACACTGCCAGTTAACTGTTGCATTTAAGATGTTACACAACCACCCACAAATGGACATTTAACCAGTCAACCAGAACAATACACACACATTTAACACGGGCATGTTGACGTTAACCTGCAAGGAGAGCATACTGAAACGCTTCAAACCCAAACCAGATGGGTTACTGTGGTAGATTAACACTTTGTTATTGTCTGACTAATAATAATTATGACAAACCTGATGGCTCATTAAAATGTAAGCAAACTCATGACTTGTTATTTATGACTTACTCATTTCTGACAGTCTGCAGGATTACATCAGCCAAACAGATTTTTACCAACCTGGCAACCCAAATGTTGTCCTTATTAATAGCTAATTGCTTGACAGTAAAGCCTTAAAGCTGCTGTAATCAATTTTTTTTTTTTATCTTATCAATGGATCAAATGACTGTGTTGTTGTCAAACTGGTCATTCTTAGTGATAAACCCACCAAACTCTGCACTTCCTCTCAGCTCTATGGAACGTTTTAGGGTCTTTTAGATCACTGTTTTGGCTTTAAGTCCTGCAACTTTAATGTTCTTAATACGTCTCACTTTGCTCATCAGATGCAAGCACCTGTTTTAAACTAAAAGCTCTAATAAACCCACTGTTATGCTACTGACAAAGCAGGACAAAGTCAGGAACTAGTTAGTGAACATTGTGGAGCATTTAGCGGCTGCAGAGGTTGTATTTCCCTCATCGGTTGGAGAGAAAAACAGAACAAATGGCAGAATAATTACTGAATTTACATTCATTAGGCAGGCAGAAACATAACTTCAAATAAATGCTAATGTTGCTCTGTATCTGCCTGTGTGTAAACAGACAACTGTGACGCTGACATATTCCTTATATCAGTTTTATAAGGTGATACTGGAAAAGGCCTCTTTCTTTGTTTTTCAAAGGCTTATGGGAAACGTTGGGAACCTGATCCACTCCCTATCTTTTGCCAATATGTATGAAAAATGGCTGTTTTTCTTGTAATGGTGATTGCAAAAAAGAAGTAATCTTGTGAATGTGGAAACTGAACCGTACCCATGTATGATTTGTGGATGGGAGAAATGGCAGAGACGCTGCATCTGGAGAGACTCAGATTTTATAATAAGGATGAAGGAGGTGAGTTCGATAAAATCTGGGACCCTGTACCAGATTTTTTTCAGTGTAAAGACTAATGTGATGTGTGTAGTGTAAAGCACTTTGCTGTATATATGTTTTTTTTTATTACCTATGTATACTTTTATATATTTATTTTATATTAGTTACTGTGTATCTAATTTAATTATGACTGTGACAAGGATGTGCTTTGTTTATATATTTTTTTCTTTTCTTTATTTGTTGTTGTTTTTTAATTATAATGTGATAATATGCACTCTGTGAATCAATTTACATGTATTAATTACTTTGTATCATCAATGTGTGAATGGACTGTAGCGCAACTTTTTGGTTGCCTATAACAGCATGTGGACTAATTTCTATGTTGTAAAGGTCAAATTTGGGGGGGAATATAGAACCTTTTGTCTCCTCAGCAACTCGACAGCACCGACAGTGTACACAACCTCTCCTCTCTGGGCAGTCATGTCTGTTTGTGTCGGCCTACCTCCACTGCCGGGTTGTGTTCACTCAGTCTGTGTTTAGTCAGTGTTTTTCTCAGTTTTTTGTCAGACACTGTGGTCAAGTAGGTTGCCACGGTGTATGGTGGTTTGGGTTAAAATAACTATGTTATTAATGCCAAATGACAGAAGTCATCACTTGTGTAACTACTCAATAGTTTTAAAAACTCTACGATAACTTTCTGTTTCACACAGAAGTCAATCCGCGGGCTCCTGGGTGAAAAGTCCTGTGCTTGTTTGAGCCATCCACCCGCCCGACCTCCTCCTTTGAACACGGACACTAGCTCGGCACTCAGTCGGGGGAATCCCCACTGCCGTCATAAGTGTTGTTGCATTTGTCTGAAAAACTGAAGTGAACTTGGTGAGATCGACCCTCTTTATTCAATTACCAGGGACAATACATATTAATTTCATGCATGGAAAAAAATGCTGTTTTGCACAATATCACAAACCCACAGCATTAACAGTTCTGATAATCATGATACAGATCACAAACAGACATTTATCAATCAGAAATGATGCAGCTCAAACTGATGCAGCTTAAAATGAGTCTGCAGGTATCTCTGATGATTTGTTAAAAGAAGTATAAAACTAAGCTACAACTGGTGGTCAGTCCATGATAGTTTGGGCTCAAAGTGAACAAAGGTGAGTGAGGATGGCCTGAACGTAAGCAACAGGAGGCTGAATGCAGGTCACGTGACGGCGGCGGATGTCATGAACACAGTAACAAGGCTTTTCTGAAAATTCACACCTTTAATAAAACATCTGTTAAATCTTTCGGCCAAAGCTTTCACAAAGACTGCCTTATTAGAAAGTGGAACCATACTATTTCATATATAACTTGAGTTTGATTTTACTTCGTCTGCACAGTGGTCATTAATAATGCACGGCCCAGCTGAGAGGGAGACAGAAGAAAGGAATGACTTAGCAAAAACATGAGAGAAAGTGCTAACAAGTCTGCCATAATTACTCACAGTGAATCTTGAAGTCCTTGTACTGCCTGTCTTCAATGGCCACCACGTACAGAGCCGCTCTGTCAGGGAACATCAGGCCTCCAGGTTTCTGAAGACAAAAAAAGCTTCATGAATCACTGCACGCACACGCAAAGGCCATCCATCACCGTTATTATCCACACACCTGGCATGTAATATAAGATCACATGTGCTGACTTTAAAGCCTGCAGGCGGCGACTGAGGTTAGAAACCTAATCATTCACGCATGACCTCAGCTTCTGAGCAGCAGACACATGCAGCTGAAGTGTACAGTAAATCCTCTCCTTCATCACTGTCTGCTGTGTTTATGTGTCCAGCCAGCCACACACACACACACACACACACACGCACACACACACACCGAGTCCAGCCCTCCCCATAAGCCTCCAGCAGCACCATCATACCAGCCACTTGTCCCTGGCGAAGATGACGGTGTTGAGCATGGACTCATAGAAGAGGCAATAGCCCATCCACTCTGAGATGATAATGTCCACCTTCTCCACAGGTAGCTCCACCTCCTCCACCTTGCCCTTGAAGATGGTAATGACTGCGGTGCGGAGAGGCAGAAAACAGCAGGCAGCAAATTACTACACGGCATCTTCATCACATTGATGCAAATCGAACAATGGCTCTGTTCTCACATGACACTGTTTTTATGCCCGGGGATTGCTGTAAATTAGCACAGCTTAATTACTGCGCTCTGTGCTTTATGCATGAATTCGTCTTGTTTTTGTGTTTTCCATTCTGGCCTCTTTGACCCATTATAGCAAGGCAGAATCCTCCATAAAATCCTACTTATGAACCTGATATGGAGATACTCAGAGGAAAAAAGTGTAATTGATGTAATGAGATAGGGAGTTCAGCAGAGTCATGTCTGCTAATTACACAGTAATACTCAAAAGTACACAGTTTTGTATCTGTAATTGTGTAAAATAAGTGGAATTACTGCATGTTCTTGAAAACTAAGAAAAGAATTGGAAACTAGCTTAAAAAGGAAAAATGTGTTATTTTCTCTATGGGTTTCTAGAGCAGAGTTTGCCAAACTTAGGAAAGCAAGATGAGTCATTTTTATTGAGTACTAAGCACCCTTCACTAAGCCCCACCCTCCTTAGTTACTGTTGCTACGCCTGCCAAGCTTTCCATTCTCGCAGAGTGATAACGGCGGCAGATTTAACTTCAAAATTGGGACTAATTGCTGAAACATGACGTCTTTGATTCCACAGGGAAGTAAACAAAAGCAGCTTCTCATTTCTAGCTGACAACCATGGATTTCATTGGCTAAAATGATGACTCTCGCCAACAGATTTCATAAGTGTAGCTGGCTAATGTAAGCTAATGCTAATGCTTGAAATCCTTGAGTCAGATGAGAGGTCCGTCTTCAGCTGACTTTTTAATGCTTCCATCTGACACATTTTTTAAAAAGAACCCTGTAAAAGTATATTAAATAAGCAAATTTACTCAGTGGTTGTGTACGTGATATAATGTTAATGCTAAAAGACTGAGGCTAAAGGTAGCTTACATCTCTGCAAACACTGGTCGATGGCAAAATATGATGTGTTTGTATACAATAGAAGACAGAAATTCAATCATTAACAAGGGGAAAAGGAAGCTCACTGAGCCAGATCCAGCCTGACTGTGATCATCTCAGGAAAAGAATTGGATGAGAGTTAAGCTAACGTGGCTTGTATATGCTTTTCATTTCCACGAGTGTGTGGACTTACTGTAAGAGAGCAAGTCAGAGATGCATCGTTGTCGCCCTACTTTGATTCTGCACCAGCCCACATCCTCCTCCTCAAACCCCCGGTGGGAGTGCAAGTACGGTATGAGGTTGTGTGAAACTTAACACTCAGCTAATTTAATCATTGCTATGATGTACTTTTATAATGGAATAAATACACTGGATATGTATGTATATTTTGAATGCATGGTTTGTTGTGTTTTTTTTTTTTCCATAAGCAGTTTATAAATGTAGATGTTATGGCAGTTCTTGATGTTTTTTTCTAAGTTTGGGTCACAGGGAGACAGATTCTTTGAAAACTAGCTCTCTCTTAAACTTCAACAAATTAAAAGGTGATGTAACCACATTTAGTTAATGCAGTCACTGTGTTTTCTGCTTGTTTATTCCTAATTAAGGCTGGGGAAGGCAGTTTATTTTTGGCATCCTTTGGCAAAAACATCCATGAGAGAACTGAGGACGTTTTCGCACCTACCTCGTTTGGACAGGTCTTTCAGACTTTTCAGTTTGATCTGGACCAAAAATTGCATGTGTGAAACCTCCCCCGGACCAAATAGCCAAACTTTGGTCTGGCAAAAAGAGCTGGTCTTGGTCTGTATCAAACTGAACCATGTTTCATTTTGTTTCTACCAATTACAGAATATTACGACAGGAAGTCATCAGAGCTGGAAGAAGGGTAAACAACGCACCATCTGGCATTGACATCTGGTCTGACGACTTTATAAAGAGTCAACTGGAAAAAGACACTTCAGTGCTGCTGGTAGTAGTGCCATAATAATGATAATTATAAAAATAATATGGTGACAACAATGTGAATCTGGTCATTCATCGCTGTTCATTAACAGCCCCTGAAGTGAGGCTACCCCCTGAATTGTAAACATGCCAACATCAGATGCATTCCCATCTACAAACCAGTCAATGTCAATTACAGGGAAACAGCCCACAACAATCAACAACACATCTTACCGGACCTTTAATAACTAATATTGCATCAAATTTGCTTGGATACTGATTTGATGATTATTATTTGTAACATTACTGTATGAATAATAGCCATTACATTAAAGAGCTACCACTGACACTTGGGTTTTTATTCTTGTGTTCCTCACTAAGACCATCAGCTTTAAATACCTTAAACGTAAATATAACAGATGAAACAAAAAAAACCCAGCCTAATATTAAAATGTGCAGGTTACAAAACCCACCATCT
This sequence comes from Lutjanus campechanus, assembly GCA_027495735.1. Classification (NCBI taxonomy): domain Eukaryota; kingdom Metazoa; phylum Chordata; class Actinopteri; order Lutjaniformes; family Lutjanidae; genus Lutjanus; species Lutjanus campechanus. The sequence continues at coordinate 5,659 of JAJHUR010078218.1, read as the reverse complement.
GTTGCCAGTCCTCCATCTGTGTGAAGTTCAGGGTGGCATTTTACAATGGTAATCAGCACCACTGAGGGGTTTCTGATTGATGGCAGAGATTATGGTTATTTGACATCAGAGGCGAGCTGCCAGTTAACCATGAGAACTGTGACTAATATCATCTGGTGTGACGGTAATGATGGAAATATGCAGATTTTTCACGCTACTTCTAATCCAGATGTCATCACACTGCTCTGCACTCAGACAGATGGATATAAGATACATAGTAGTAATGGAAAAACACTTCAGCTTACCATTGTGGAGGTGGTTTGACTTGATGATCTTCTCTGAATATTCAGATATACTTGAACATTCAATCTGTAAGCACAAGGAGAAAAACACAGGTCTGTTGTCTTTTGTACGAAAACTTTTGAGTGTTTGTTGCTGTGATATTTAAAAGTATAGTTCAGAGTATTTGAAGTGGGGTTGTACTGTATAAGGTACTTATCAAGAGCCAGTAGATAGTGTTCAGCATGCCCCTCAGTTTGGAGGAGCAGCAGGAGTCCCAGTGTAGGAAGCTAAACAATGTACTGCTGTGTACAGGGTCTGCAGCAAAATTAATTCAACATCAGTTTAAGTGTACGCTATATTTAGAATATTTTCATGGCTTTACCTTTCCGCCAGGCAGCCTTTTCCAACAGGAAACCGCCGTCATATAAACCAAACATCACTCTTTCCAAACCAGCCAGAGTCCATTAGCAAAATCAGTCATTTTATCTCACAAAACACGGGAGCTGCTGGTCTCAGACTACCTCAATCTGTTAGTTTGTTTGTGGTATTGTGTGACTTTTGTGTTTTAAAAGGATAGTTCAGCTTCACCAATGTGGCACAAGTGCACAAACAAACTAAAAGATCAAGGCAGCGGTGGACCAGCAACTTCTGTGTTCTGTGAGATAAAATTGCTGATTTTGCCTATGGAGTTTGGTTGGTTTGGAAAGAGCAATATCTGGCTTATATAACGGAGGTTTCCCAGCCATGCAAGGCTGTGTGGCGGCAAAGTAAAGCACCGAACATATTCTAAATATAGTACATGCTTAAACTGATTTTTTTGCTGCTGATCTTGTCCACAGCAATACACTGCTTAGCTTCTGTGTCAACCTGCATCAACTGTCGTTAATACACCGACTATTGATAAGTATCTCTTACAACCCAGACTATTCCTTTAATGACACTTTTCATTATTTTAATAATTGATTAAAAAAATTATATTTCATAGTTTAACTAAATTTTCTTCATCAGTGACCAGCAGTGGTGTTAGCGACCATTTCCCCTCCCCATATTAAGTAGCTTAACCTTTGGGGTAATATTGGAAGGACAAGTTTAATCAAACCCTGCTAATCCATCTAACAGTAATGCCCTTGGTCGCTCATCTTAGACCCTCCGCAGCATGAAAAACTAATATATCATTTTGCTCTGCCATCTATAAGTGTAATCCAGTATATGAATCATACATAACTGTGGGAGACACTGTCAGTAATGTATAACCCGTGACTTACAGCCCTGCTCTAAGGACAGCCAGATGTCTCTTATTGCCTCTGTGTGTAAGATTTTCTGAGACAGATTACCAATTTCTAGCCTCTTAAGATGAATTTTAAAAAGGCAGGGTATGTGTGTGCATGATCTGGGGCGAAGGAAAGGCCACGGATGAGAGATAATGTGACGGGAGAACCAGATATGATATTAATTTGGACACTGAAATGGTGCGCGCAGCTTTTCCCTCCCACAAAAGCAGAGGCTGTTAGATGGTTATAATGAAGAATTTAAGAGCTCGTCTGCGGTCAGAGGGCGTGTCCATCTCTCTCACCCCGTACACGTGTTTGGCGCCGGCGTTGGCAGCAAACATAGAGAGGATCCCCGTGCCGCTACCAACATCCAGGACGATTTTATCTTTGAACACATGCTTGTTGTGGTACATGGCGTTCCGGTAGGTCAGCGTCCGCACCTCGTCTTTCAGCATCTCCTGTTGAAATATGAGATGTAAAAGAGATTTCATAGCTGTGATATATGATGATTTTTTGCATAACCCTTAATTTGAAGGGGTGTACATAGGATGGTCATTAAACTGTCATAACCAGGTCATGACACTCTTCAAAGACCACGAAGAAGTCTTTCTGAATGTGAAATGACAACCTGACATTAATCAAGCCAATATATATTTGTTATGACATCTTGACATTAGCCCAGCCAAGAATGCCTTTGTTATGACAACTTGGCACAAACCAAGTCAAAAGTGTGTTTGTTATGACAACTTGAAATTAACCACGCCAATAATATCTTTGTTATGACAACCTGACATTTATCAAGCCAATAATATCTTTGTTATGACAACCTGACATTAACCAAAACAAAAATCTCTTTGTTAAGACAATTTTACATGAAGCAAGATAAAAGTGTTTTTGTTATGACAACCTGACATTAACAAAAAAAAAAAATAAATAAATAAATAAAACTGTTGAGGTTTATGTGTGAACATTGCACACGTTACATATGTGGCTGGTTTTGACACTGGCCGTCATAAGACCCTTATAAGTGTGTCATGAATATTTTCCTGTACTTCAAGTGAAGTGGTACATTTTGGACGTGTCATAACGGTGTCATTAAGTTTTACTACACTGTCACATGTTTTTGTAACAGTGTCATGAATAACTTCCTGAAGTGGCACCCATTTTGACTTGTTATAAAGATGTCGTTAAATGTTATTATGCCGGTTTGATGACAGAGTAACAGTAACAAAGTGACGTCACTTACAGAGTTCGCTGATGTACAGACAGCATAATTTTTGTCTCGCTTAATGTCAAGTTGCCATAAGAGAGACAACTCAAACAATGTCAACTTTGCATTGAAAACGATGGCATAACTGCCTGAATGACACTTAATAACATGACATGTTCATGACAGGTGTCATAGCATTGTTATGACAGTGCAATGACAGTCTTATGCACACCTCTTCAAACAAAGTGTCACAGGTTTTTGTAGCCTTGAATAATATGCAAACCATGATGGTTTGAATGCTGAACTGGTACAGACAACCTGAAGAACGGTGTGATGCTCAGAGGAATACATAACACACATAATGTTACATAATGGACATACAAATATGTACATTATGCTAAAATCTGGCAGTTGCAAATTTTCCACGGCCTGTGAATACATAATTTTCTTATATATAATGAGGTAGATAAGACAGAATTCAGGCCAAAAGCCTAAGTGACAGTGGCAGAGCTTCTTGAAATAGACAGGAGTACAACACAAAGCCTTTGGGGACCACCTGATATCCATCTCCCTGAGCCCATTCACACATCCCACTTTCCGTCTTTATTGCTTTGCACTCCCTTTAATCAGGACACCCTCTTTTGTCTGCAAGCAGACAAAAAACCTGACCCACATGCTAAATATGGACCCTATTTAAAAAGGTCTATATGTCCCCAAACTTTTCCACCACCACCACTCCTTCTCGGATCAAGGTCATTAGCTGGGGTATAGCAGCGCTACAGTCTTATTTAGCAGTTCACTGTAGATGACTGCAAAAGACGGACACAGATTGTTTTCATTTAAGGAGCACTGCACATGGACTATTATCATGCATCTTGTGTCTTTAATGCCAGTTGGTAATGGAAAAGCCTCGTCTTTTGTCAGCTGGGAGACTCTCTCAGCCAATGCAGATAATTCAGTAACTTTCCATTTCCATACAAGATATCACATAAAAATTAAATTTTGGTGGTTTGTAAGCAGACAGTTTCCTCTGAGGTTCACGTTTGGAGATGATTTTAATTCTCAGAAATAATTAGGCTACATATGTTTTACACTTTTTTTGAATGAAATTCATTGAATAGAGCCACACAACACTATTCCAGCTGATCAGCGACAGGTTGCGTTTGTGCCTGTGCACCGGACGAGGAGAGGGGGGAGGGGGAGCAAAAGGGATGGTAAATCTTCTGAAGGAGCACTGAAGGAGGTTTTGTTTGGCTGTTCAGTTCAAATATAAACAATGTTTCTCAAGAATAGCGTTCCCCACCTTTCATAAGAGGTGCTATAAACAGTTTTAAACGGATAGTTTTGATTATTTGAAGTGGGGTTATATGAGGTACTTATGCATAATCAGTGTATTACCAACAGTAGATGACGCTACCCATTTAAAGAAGCAGACAGGAGCACCAGCATGGAAGCTAAGCAATATGCTGTTGTAGGCAATTTGTTTGTGTTATTGTGTGAATTTTAACTGTCTTTTTAAAAAACCAAAGTCACACAGTAACACCAACAAACTAACAGGTAACAGGCAGCGGTAGACCGGCATCTCCTGTGTTCTACAAGGTAAAATGACTGATTTCTCACATGGAGTTTGGTTGGTTCGGAGAGTCATTTTTGGCTTAAATAACTGCCGTTTCCCATCAGGAAAAGCTGTCTGACAGACAGGTAAACCGATGAAAATATATAGTGACCACTTAAATTGACTCTGTCACTTCCTACACCAGTAGTCCTGCTGTTTCTCCAAACTGGGGCCGTGACAACTGCCATCTTCTGTAGGTAATACATTGACTATGGATAAGTACATCATACAGCTAAAACAAATGATTCTGAGAAGTGTTAGCGTTTTAGTAGTGTTCTTTGCCTGGATCTTTGTTTTGTTGTTTTTCACAGTTTTTTTAGGCTTAAACTTGGCTTTCATACTGCTACTTTGCAAACTGGTTTTCACATTGAGTGTCTGTGTGCAATACTTTCTTAGTTACGGATGAAATATCATCAATGCCAGAAAGAAGATTTGGAGCACTACCAAAATAACCATGGAAATCTGTTGATGTTAAATCAGCCACAGTTTTTGACATATCCTGCTGAGAGAAAGCCAGACTAACAGGGTTGGAACTTGGCAAGTAAAAGAGCATCAGGTTAGACAGAGTAGGAGGCATCTGGTGTCATTATTTTACCCTGGCTGCACCGAGCTGCCTGGCTTGCCTACCTCGTGGATGCCAAAATGGGCGTAGGAGTCAAAGTAGTAGTCCCGTGATGTCATTTCCTCTGGGCTGATGAACTTGGCGATCTTGCCTCGACCAGGACAGGTGGCCAGGGCCGCTACATGAGGCGTATGGGGGATGCAGGGCACATGGTGGGTAGTAGGCACTGGTTTAGGCAGTGGGGAGGGCTGGGCTGATTGAGAGAGGGGGGACGTGACAGGCTGTTGCCGCTGGTAACGAGGAATAAGAAAGAAAAGCGGAGAGAGTTTGATTTGATTTAATACATTACAGACAAGAATGAGTCAAAAAAGCAAAGGACAAATTACAGAACTGCAAGTGTCATTTTGAAGGAATGGACTTTAGAGCTAGACAGATATATTTATTGGCCAATACTATCAGCCCGATACTGGGCTATCACAAATGTACTGGGTGATATTGGTATTGGTTTAAATGTTGTCTGATATGAACAGACATAAACACAAATAGAGCAAAAATGGAGAATACAGCTAAATTAAATGTCACCATTGTTCCTACATTATATTAAACTTGAATTAAGGATCACATATACATAAAACACAGACTATAAAGCTAACAAATAACAACAATCTGTATTATATTTGTTTTTTTTTTTAAAGTTTTCATATAGAAGCATATTGGACAATATATATACCGATACTGAC
>JAJHUR010078217.1:0-22020 GCA_027495735.1 Lutjanus campechanus | reverse complement strand
ACTCTGTCCTGAAACGGGGACGTTTATCTGTTCAGGCTCCTGGTCTGTAGTGCCCCCTACTGGCCATTGACTGGAACCTCCTGAAACATAAGTAGATGAGATGTTGTAACATCAGCCTGCAAACCGTGACAGTCACTTTACATCTTTGACCTCAGACATGCAGCAGGGTGAAACCAGTTGGTGCTGAAGACATAAAACAAGATTTAAAATACTGACATTTTACAAACTGCCTGCAGACACATGCCTGACATCTTGTTCCAAAGGAATAGTGTAATGAATAGGGAAATGAGCATCTTTGCTTTCTCACTGAGCGTTGGACAAGAGGGTTGATACAGCGTGAAGCTAGAGCCAGGAGACAGTTAGCTTAGCATAAAGACTGCTAGACAGGCTCTGTCCAAAGGTAAAAAAAGGGGGGGCTAACATTTACGGAGTGAGGTTGCCAGGCAATCAGTGGAAAGTCCACATGAAACCAAATGAAGCAGAGTGCTGCAGGAATGAGTCTTAAAATCCTGCGATTAGTTAGCATATTAGCATCTCCTGTTCCCTTGTCTCCAAGTTGATGGGTTTTTTATTTGCCTGAAATAAAGCTGTGATGTGAAGTCAAGCAACCGTGATGTAATTTGTTCAGAGCCTAACGTTAACTTTTACTTCTGGAAATTGTATGTACGCTTCAAAGGTCATAAAAGTGGTGTTCATTTGTTAATATTAACATACAATATTGACAGCAACACTAAAGAAGATACAACAGTGAGCTTTAGAGGTACTGATAGGTGTTTCTTTTTACTTTTGGACAGAGCCAGGATAGCTGTTTTCACTTATTTCCAGTCTTTATGCTAACCTAACAGTCTCCTGGTTGTAGCTTTGTAGCTGACGTGTATAAGCATATTTCCCTAAATATTCCTTTAAAGATGCCTCATCAAATAGTAGAAAAGGCTCATCATGCATCATAAATGAAGATTTGTTTTCAGTCACTTTAAAACAATTTCCAGTTTATTAGGTATGACTGGCTAAACCTTAAAGGGAAATTCAGTACTTTTCATGTGGCTGTCCAGTGTTGATGGTAAATGTGATTAACGGACACAAATTCCTCAGTGCAGCTATATTGACCAAAAAAGCGCTCTCATGCTCTTGGCACCATGCTGGCAGTGCCTACATGTTCCAGGATGCATTGCACGTGAGCTTCTGACACCCATGTCCATCACCACTCTAGACAATAGCTATTACTTCGTTGTAATATAATATAAATAGTGTTAGGTGACAGAAATGCTCATCTAGCACACCCCCTGGCTACCCAGAAGTGGAGAATAGAAATCCGTGTTGAAAAAGTCTGTAGTTCTTCCTTAACACCAACTACATCACAGTGACATCACTGGATGCAGGAAGAACGGATTTTGCAGCAGAACTCCGCTTTCTCGGTCAATACAGCAGCACTGAGGAATTTATTGTTTAGATTGACTACATTTACCATCAACACTGACTGGACATCCACATGAAAAGTGAAAAATTTCCCTGAAAATGTACAAAAAAAGACAATGGTAGGATTTATTACATGACTATATTTTGCTAAATCAACCCAATAAACTGGCAGCTCTGAGTATCTCGTGATACAGAAATATTTTGGTGTTTGCTTCATGCAAAAAAATACAACAAAGGGTCTCATGAATCTCATGCATTAAAATCAGTCTTAAAGCTGCACCTCAACCACACTGACCTTCGTCTGGTCCTCCAGACAGGCCTTTCAGGCCAAAGAGGGTACAGTAATTTGTCTATCATTAGTGCACAAAGAGGATGAGAGAAGAAGAAGAGTGATTCACTGAAGAATTCACCACTGTGTACAATAGTTTGACATTTCATAAACAGGGGCATTTTTTTTGTTTTTTTGGGTAAACTCACCTCTAAATTCCCCCTGGCTTTCTTCAAGACTCCGTGGGTCAGACACACTAGATAAGAGAAAAATAATATAAAGTTAGATATGTATATTTATTGTATAGTCTATAAAATTACAGAAAATTCCCAGAATGACATTTCAGATTGTTTTTCCCCCTGAACAAACAGTCCTAGAACACAAAGGTATTCAATTTACAAGTATCATATCCTCACATTAGAGAAGCTAAAATGACATTCTGGCTTGATAAATGCTTACCAAAAAAAAGCTTCTTACACCTGACTACTTGTTTCATCACTATAATCCAGTATAAACTATCAAACCAGTAAAACCAGATCATCTTACACTGATCAATGATGACTCTTTCCATTCCCTCTTTGAGCTGGTTGGTTGTTCGGAGGCGTTTCACGGCTCCACTCAGCATCCTCTCCTGCTGTGACAGCCGGCTCTTCAGTCTGGCGATCTCATTCTTCAGCAGCTCATCCTGACATGGAGGATAAAGAGATTAAGATTTGGTTTCCGTGGATACTTAATTGGATTGGATGGATACAGTATATATTGAGTTTTTGGACGATGTTTACCTGCTGGTTGTTGCCGCTGTCTCCTGCTGTGTTACCAGCTGGCAGAGAGACTCTCCACACCAGTTTGAGCAGTCGACCGGCCTCCTCCAACACGTGCTGCATGGTGTTCACGCTGCCTGACAAAGTCTTCAGATGCTGCTGTTCCATCATCATCTGTTAATATCGGGATTGAAACATTAGTTCAAACTTCACATTCTCATGATTATTAATCAGTACACCACGAACTAACGTCATCTTAAACATGATAATAGTAACAATAAATATTAGTTGTAAACATCGGATAAATACCAAGATAAACAAAAGAAGGATCAAATAAGAAAAAACACTGAGATGAAGTTAAAATTGTAAAATTTCAAGGGTGGGAAGATAAAATCCAGCAACATATTAATCATTCACAAATGTTTTCCAATTAAAGAAAGTCAGTACCTTGTTGTCGGAGCTCTGCTGTTTGAATGTGTGCAGACACTCCTGCAGTTGTGTGTCCATGCTGCGTGACAGCTTCCGGCCCTCTGAGATCTGCTTGCGTAGGGCGTTGTAGTCCTCAATCAGACCCAAAATATGGCGGCCGTTGCGATTGGCCCACATCCGGTGGCCCGGCACCAGGCGAGAGGGAGCACCAGAGACACTGTCGCCGGAGCTGCTGCTGACCGAGCCTCCGTCCACCTCAGAGTAAACACGACGTTTCTCTTCTGAAAAGGTTAAAGGTGTTTTTGAAATGCACAACACTTAATCTGAAAGAGCTTCTACTTGCTGCTATAATTAAACATCACATCCACTTCTGATGATGTTTTCTTACCATGGTGGACACTGGTGTATTCGTTGTGACTCTGATATGAATAACGGAGAGTATCGCCGCCTTCCCGACCAGGTGACCTGCCTCCTTCATCTAAGATAAACGTAAAAACAACACTGATATGAGCTGGCAGATTCCTGAGTGTGTGTGTTTACATCTGTCACAGATAATTATCACGTATTTACCTGGAGAGGACAGCAGGTAGTTGATGTTGATGGTTTCAGAGCGGTTGGGTCCTCTGAGCAGCTGCTCCTCTAGTCTCTGTCTCAGGGCTGTGTTGGTCTGGATGCTCCTCTCCAGCTGCAGCCGCAGGTGTCTGATCTCCTGCAGCAGCTCACTCAGGTCCACTGAGCCGGAGGACGGGGCGGAGACGGGCTCCTGGGTCGTCTCACTGGATTCTGCCAATAGGAACAACACGGGAGAGGGAAACATCTCAGTATTGTTGCAGAACAGGAAGTAGACGAACAGAACAGATGCAAACTGGAGCAGAATGTCCAACAGCCCAGAGTAAAAATACTTTATCGAGCTGAATATTTTCTTTCCACCACAGAGATTCACATTATATATAGTACTACAGTTGTCTGCATATATATTATCTTTGCTTTCTCTAATCTTAGACTCTAATTTGATTTGTTCAAGATTATTATCTTTAAAGAACAGAAGATTGATGTGGATATATCAATCCATGTCTGCACCCCAAAAACTTACAGTATTCTGTTTGCATGTACATGATTTTTAAACAGAGAGAACAGGGTTTTTTAATCTGCAAGATGCTTTTAAAAGGGTCATAAAACCACTTTTACTTTGTCCAACATATCCCAACAGCAATATTTTACACACAGCTGTTGAGTAATAAAAACAGAGCCAGAGTCCAAGAAAAATCTGGCTACAAAGACAGAAACAGGCTGGAAAACATTATAACTAAAACACTGAAAAGTTGAGATGATTTGTAGTTGTTACTTAGTCTCACAGTCTTATCTCAGCCTATTGCTATTTAAACATAAAACAAAAACAAAAAGAAAAACTTGCAGTACCGTTGTGTCTCTGAGCTTCAGTCTTGATCTTTTCGTAAACTTGCAGCTCCACCCGCAGTGACTGCAGAAGATGCTGAGAGTCAGACAGCTGCTGCCTCTGAAGCTTCACCTCACACTGCAGCCTGCAAACACACAAAACACAAGAATAGACACCAAATTCAATGATCAATAAGGTTTACAAAAAAACATCCTACTCCACAGCAGGACACTGCTTAGCTTCCTATACTGGTTCTCTTGCTGCTTCTACAAACTGGGGGTGTGCCGACCGCCATCTACTGTAGATAACAAACTGACTTTGAATACATAACTCATACAACCCTATTTAAAGAAAAACAAAACGCTTGACTAAACGGACACTTGAGTGCAAAATGATCTAAAAATCAATCTGCTCCTTTAAAAAAAGAATCTGAAGAATCCTAAATAAATAAATAAAAATCTGTGTATTTTTTCTGTGAAAACAAAAAACAATGAGTTTGTTTATATAGTACACAAATCCTAAAAGCCACACACACACACTCACTCAGGAGGCGAGATAAGGAAAGGGAGAGGAGAAGTGATCTGACAGTAAACTAAACTCCAGGTTTCAGGTGTCAGCCTCACTCAACTGTGTCAGTAGGACCAGGGCAAGAGGTCACATACCATCAATATGGTACATAGGCATGTGTGTGTGTGTGTGTGTGTGTGTTCATGGATGAGCTTACAAATGATAGACTATCATGTTTCTGAGTTGTACAAATAGTATGGAATAATTGTAATAGTAATGACTCTTTAGAATGGTAATTAGTAGTGTTGTGTAGTTTCAGGTTGCATGAAGGCGAATAGTAATGATTGTGTGTGTGTGCTTGCGTGTGTGTACCTGTGCAGCTCCTCCTTGCTGTAATGCAGTGTATCCTGCAGCTGGGAGTTTTCCTGGCTGCTGTGCTCCAGTCTCTCCTGCAGTCGGCTGTTTTCTTGCCGCAGAGCTTCACACTCCTTCCTGCTCTGCTCCAGTTTGGCCGTCCGCCTCGCCAGAGTCTCCCGGAGCTTCTCGTTCTCCTTCTGCTTATCTGGAGGACATAAGAATATATATAAGTTAGTGCTGAGCACCGTATCAGTGAGTAGATTTGGCTGAACAGATGCGAATGTGTTCCTGGTTGTAGGTTAAAGGGAGTTTGTTTTACCTCTGGACCCCACGCTGATCTGCTCCTTCAGGGTTTGGTTTTGTTCCCAGAGGTATCGCACCTCATTGGCCAGCTGACCCTGCTCCTCATTGCCATGGATGAAGATGTTGGTGGCTGCTGAACAAGGGCACACAAACATACACTCATCAGGTCAACAAATAAGAGCACTAGTACTTTCTAATAATCACACACACACAAGAGAGATAATGAAACACAGGCAGATAATTTCAGGTGTGTACCTGGGTCTTTCTCCACCTCGGCCAGTCTTTTCTCCAGCTGTTCCCTGAGACGGTCGTTGGTGCGGATGCTCTCCTCAAGGCGCTGTCGCAAAGCTCGGATCTCCTGTAGATGTTCTGCCAGCGAGTCTGACAGACACACACGCACAAAGCTAAATTAAAGGGTACTTTAAGTAGATTTAGTGCTGCACTTGCATAAAAAGGGCTTATAAGAGACAGATTAAAACAGGAATCGCTACAATCTAATCAGCAAACTGATACATCCTGACTTTTAGTCCCTAGCATGGCCCAATCTACAAAAACACTAGACGTGACAATTCCCATAATGCAACATAAACTAGTGTTGTCACAACATTAAGGACCATGATTCCACCAACAGGCCATTTCCACTTAAATGTTGCTTCAGCAACCAAATCACATGTTCACTATGGACATTTTATCTTTGCTAAATTTAGAGTGGGACTGTGCCTTTTTACCAGCTGTTCTGTCTGACTCGTTAGAGTCACCATGGTTTAGAAGTGACTTGTAGCTAATGTTACAATGTCACCAGTGACACTATCAAGCATCCGAAATTTGTGTCTACAGCCCAAAGCCCAAGCCAAGATGAAGTCAAGATATCATCAGGGTAATATTTTTCCCCCACTTAGGAAAACTCATCCAGTTATCACAGGCTGAATACTAAACACAAACAAAGTGAACAACAAAATGTTGCTACACTGTGAACCTACAAAGCACAAACCACAATCTGCTTGCCTTCAAGTATCAAGAGCCAAAGTCTACATAGCAGACCTTTTCACAGCACCCATATTAATATGAAAAATTAGACTAAACACAGATGTTACTGAGGATACTAATTAAAATCTGTTCCATTTAGCATAGCAGAACCTTTTCAGTGAGCCAACATGCACAACAGCAGCACCCTGATTCTATTTGACCTGAATTGATCCTTAATTAGTATCATTGGTAACAGCTGTGTTTACCTACTATTTCATGTCAAAATGAGTGCTGTGAAAATTATCAATTAGTTTGTTAATTGTGCTGTGAATGTCCAATATTTACCTGAATTCATTGTGCGAGGTTGTTCTGCAGCGTTCTTCTGTGAGCCAACATCTCCATCTTGTTGCCGTGTGTCCGTCTGAGGCCCTGATCCGTCCTGCTCATGGCCGTGATCCTGTTCCTGATGGTGCGAGCTGGTCTGGGCCATGATTGAGCGATGCAGGTCGAGTTCACCGCGCAGGCTGGCGTTGAGCTCCTCGCTGCACCTCAGCTGCTCCTGCAGTCGCCCGTTTTCCCTCTGCAGGCCCTGCAGTCTGCTGCTACTGGACACACCTTCCTCCTGAGCCCCTCCTACGGGAGGGACAGCTGCTCCCGGCCAATCAGGTGGGAGTCGCTGGCCTACACACGGACAGGTACATAGGTTAACATAAAAAATAGATATTCACCAATATTTTTCTTGGTCTAAAGGGCCTTTTTTGTGTGATAGCTGTCTGTTACCCCTCATCACTCATTATTAAAACCCTAAATTAACACCAGGTCATCCACTGACAAGTAGAAACAGAGAGATGAAGCACTGTAACATTAAGCAGGTTAAGTGTCTGCATCTATACAGTGTCGTAGCAGAAACGGAAATGTGAGTTTGGGTCTGCAAGACCTCTCACGTATCCACATGCTTCACTTGTCTCTGTAATAGCCTTCACTGTCTCTTTTCCCCGGGGAAACACAATTTGAAGATTGAACCGGATAGGTGCCACTGAATAATGCAACTTTAAGTGGAGGTGGACTGAAACTGGACACCCGTCCTGCCCTTGGCCGGCATGCTTTGTCCTGCGGGACGCCTCGCTGCAAGAGAAAGGATCTGAGTGGAAAATAAGTGCCATTACAGGCTGCGACTAGGTTGGCCGCGGCCCGTGGACAAGGACTCTAATCTCAATGATACACCACAGACGCAAGAAAGGGGGAAAATATGCATTTTTAATGTTAATCTTATTGCAGTCTAGCACACATTATACCTGGCTGAGCCCAGCGTCCGTGACACTTAAGACTATAATTTGACTTGGCTTTCACACCTAATCAAAAATAAATTCCATTATTAAGATTATGTTTAAAGAAATGACAGTCAATAAGTACCTCAAACAACCTCCCTTCAAATAATCCAAATAATCCTTTTAAGACTATAATTTGACCTGGCTTTCACATTCAAGCAAATCTCATTATTAAAACTATTTTTAAGTATTACAGAAATCTGCAGCTTGTACTGTATGAACATGTCTTTGTTCTTACTGTGGGCTCGATTGCCGCCCTGTGCAGCCGGGCTGCAGGAGGAGGAGGTCCTGTCTGAGTGGCACAGATCAGAGTGAGAGCTGTGGTGGCTGCTGGGACTTTGGCCTCTTAACTGGCTCTGCAGGCTCTGGATCACACGGTTCTTCTCCTGCAGCTCTTTAGCCAATCTGGGAGGAGGAGGAGGAGGAGGAAGAGGATGGGAATTACTCATGTTAATATTTAGTCTCCAGAGGACCCAACAGCTGGATTTATCCATCACATCATCTCGCAAGGCAGTGGAGAGCAAAATGATGTAAATCAGGAAGGGAAAAGCACCCAAAAAACAAAGTCAATTTAACAAGATGTCAAGAAAACATGTTCCTATCAAAACCAGAGGATTTTCAGATGAATCACAGCTGGAAAATAAGAAAGGGGAGTTCACTGCAAACGTCATGCTGTCTGTGTGGATCAAACCCACTCACAGGTCCAGCTGCTCCCTGGTACATTCAGCCAGGGTGAGGTTCTGCTGGACGAGGAGGCAGACGTGCTGCTGCAGCAGCTCTCTCTCGCCCTCTAGCTCCACGCGCAGATTATCTAGCTCCTGCTGGATTCTAGCTGGGCTGTCAGGAGGATCTCTCATGCTCTCCTCACAGGACAGCAGAGACTGTGATCCCTGCTGAAGCTCCCCAAGACTGCCCACATCAGTGACAATATGGATGAATGCATGTCACTGTGAGCAACTTTTAATTTCTAATCTAATGACACAAAAGGGCTGTAAAATATTTAACTGTTCAATGTTACTGTATCAATACAAATAAATAAATAAAATAGCAATTTTTAGAACCACCAATCCTACAATTTTACTATTATTCCCACACAAACATAAGGAATAGCTACTCTGGTCATTTATTTCCTGACAATGGTGGGGGAGAAAACTGTAGAAAGTTTTAAAATCAGTGAGTTAAACTGTACATATATAGATGCCTTGGTAAATTATGCAAAATTTAATACTAAATAGAAGTGACTGATTTGCTTTTTCTGAGGATTCTGCTTGAATTGCGAAGGAAATAAATGGATGAGCATTGACATGTGGTGTGTGTGTTCAGAGACACCAGTGACCCAGTTAGTGGCAGTGTAACCTCAATGTTTGGGTTGTCACAGAAAAAATTAGGTCAACAGCAGTGTGCTATTCAAACCCAACAAAACACGCACCGCCCAGGGTCATAAGGCAATTGGCAGGATGGAGGTGGGGTGAGGTCCTTAAAAGGGTTGTGAGAGAAACCAATCACTGATGGCATGATTCTCTTTCATTTATTTATTTATTTATTTTTTAATCTCATCTTGTTTTGTGTCTTTCTTTTGAGTGGTTCTGTATTTTTTTTTTTAGGTCATATAGTACATGTTAATGTCTGAAATTTTAGCTGTGCTTTTTGGATGTAAAAACATTAACTGAAGCTGCTGATTAGTACATGAATATAAACTTTTGTGTGATTTCCATTAGCTTTTCCAGCAGAATGCATGAAGGATCATCTCATGATTGTAAAGTGAGTAATTATACCATTGTGTGTAATATTTTCTTTTTGTTATAATGGATTTGGTATTGAAAGGATCATTCAGGAACCGGTATCAAAACCAAGGTATTGGTACCATCACTGAAAATTTCTGAGCGATACCCAGCCCTGGAAACAGCTAGCCTGACTCTGTCTGACCGGTGAAGTGTAAATTCACAATTTAAAAATGTGTTACATGTACACAAAACTTTGCAAAAGATTAGGGTATAATATCTCTTTGAGCTACATGACATTTTATCTGCGTAATTAAAATTTCACTCAAGAGAATGCATGAGTAAGAGAGAGGTAGCTGGTCAAAATATTGTCAACAGCTAGTAAAAAAGCTATCACAAGGAAATAGGGTAAAGTGGATCCCACTTACTCAGGAACAATGGATAGAGATACTGTAGTAGAGGAAGTCTACATAATGGAAAAACTGACACATCGTCTGAGATTGAATGAAACACAGCTGGAAGAGAACTGGGAGAAATGGACATTATTCAGGACCCAAAACAGCTATGAAGACTACGGAAAGGACGCTGATTTAGTTCATGAACTTGAGAGACAGGATAGACTACTAAACGTGTAACTCCCAAACAAACATTTTTCTTTCTTGTGTTATTTTGGGTTTGTTTGTTTGTTTGTTTACAAGTTCTTCTGCTGGTTTTCTATGTTTATAAATGTGAAAAAAAAGAGGGTAATGTGTGGGACTATTTTTCGTTACTGTTCAACAGAGCCAGGCTGACAGTTTCCCACAGTGGCTGCAGGCTCCAGCCTTATATTTACTGGGACAGACATGACAGTGGTTTCAATCTTCTCATCAAACTCCAGAAAGCAAGTAAGTATATATTCCACATTGTCAAACTATTTCTAAACCATGTCATTAAAGTAACAGGACAAGCAAGTATCCCAGTAACATCACATTAAGATGGGTTATTTGACGATTCTAAATATTACAGATACTTGATTTCCACCACAAATAAACAGGCGACAAATTTAAATCAAGCAGATTAATTAAGACATTGACAACAAGCATTGAGATGTACCTGCGAGACAGTTCCAGAGCTGCCACATCCTCATTATCCGGATGAGATTCTCCTAGCAGACAGAGGAAAAGATGCTGTCAAGAACCTGTCTGTACAAATCAGTTACGAATGACTGCATCTTTGTGTTCGTCTCTCTCTGCTGGTGGCTTTCTCTTTGTGAAAGCATCAAAACGTTTGACTCAAACAGCTGCTTTTTTAAAACTTAGTACCTTCCTTGAACTTTGGTAAATACTGATATAAAAAGTTAGAGATTGTAATGTTATTTTTTGTGTGTTCTGGCACTGTGCTTTATCATGAATCATATGATATCAAATGATTAACTGTGTTTGAGCAGTGTGGTTCTGATTAGCAATATTTCTCAAGGTATACTTCACAGCAACAGTTACCTTTGTCCAGCCGTCCCTCCAGCCTGTCCAGAATTCCCAGGCTCTTGTCAAGCTGCTCTTTGACCACCTCCCCCATGTAGTAGTCGACTTTGCTGGCCTGCAGAAGCTCCTTGAAAGCCTTGCTCAGCTCCTCCAGCTGCCGACGCTGCAGGCCTCCCAGCCTGCGGCTCTCCTTGATCTGCTGCCTCAGTTGTGACAGCTCCCTGGCCTGCGACTGCACCAGGGAGTCCAGTCTGCGGAGAAGACAGAATGAGGACAAGCGACGGGGGAGGGAAGGGGGGGGCGGGGGGGGGGGTAACAATTTGACAGCATGAGTCAAGATTTGATTTTTAAAATGACTGTGCAGCTTTCACTCAGTGTAACAATAGTAGAATATTGATGTCATGCACTGAAAAAGGCTGCTGACCTCGCAGGTGATGTTGAGCGGCTGCGTGTCTGCTGCAGCTGTTCATTTAAGCTTCTGTTCAGTGTCCTCTCTCTTTCCAGTTCCATATTGAGACGGCTGGTTTTATCCTTCATCACCTGGTTCTCCCCCTCCTTTTTCTCCCTTAGCTGCCCACTTCTGTAGCAACGATCCTGGCTGTGCTCCTCTCTCTGGGCCCCTTCTTGATCCCTGATGATTGAGGGATCAGAGGTGTTGGCGACAAGATCACTGGAGAGAGAGTTCTGACGCAGAAGACTTTGCATTTGGAGGATGAGTTTGGTTTGGTTTTCCAGTTGGACTTTCAGCTCTTTGACTTGTCCCTGAAGCTGGAGAGGGTCCTCAGAAACACCGTACTCATCGTAGATCTGCAGGCTTTTCAGACTGACCTGAAAACAGACCGTAGAGGGTTAATAACAATCAAATGTCAATTTTTCTAAATGGACAATAACTAATTAATTTGCAAATGAGAACAATGTAAAGGGAGTCTTAAATATGTGCTTAATGGCTTTACACATGATAATGTGCTGAAAGACTGAGGTTAAGCTGCATTTCCAAGGCAAAAAGTTAACATCCTCACTAACTGATGATTACAAGACATGGAAATAAACAGCATTGTACCCGGAAAGTTATTATATGTAACAAATGTACATAATATAACCAATTTTCAGCCAATTTTCATACCATGTTATGCTGCTACAACCCTACTTTCTCATGTTTAAGTGGCATCCAGGGCAACAGGGAAAAACTATCCAGTAGTAGTCCAGCTAGTCGTGAACTACAAGCTGATGCTGTTAATTAATGATGTGTTCCCTGACCTCGAATGTAGCACTTAATGCATTTCACAACAACATTAAATGCATTTCTTACATGTCACCATCCTCAAAACTCTTAAATACTGAGTATCGCTCTTACAGCCCCATGCACTGTTCAACATGAGGAAATCCAATCCACTTTTTGTGCAAGCTTGTTTAAGGGAGGGATTTAGTGAAAGTAAGTTGAATACCTTGGCTGAGCTGAGAGCTGGGGAACTAGGGTACGGAGTGCTGGAGGTTGAGTCCAGGTTTTCAGTAGAGGAGAATGTGGCCTGCTCGTGTTTCAGCAGGGAGGGCAGGCTAGAGGCACTGCAGCTAGGGTTCACGCCGACCTCTAGATCTGGCAATACAAGGGACACGGAAACAATCAAGTAGGAGACAGGAAAACACTGCAAATTGTGGAAAACAAATGGTGATAGTGCCATGAGAGGAAATAAGTTGTTTGAGATACAGCTGGACTGTGAAATAAGACAAGAAATAAAAGTGAAAGGTTAATGAGTGCTCAGAAGACATTCCCAAACTTCAGAGTGGAAACATGCAAGAATTTGTCAATGCAAGATATTGACAGTCCATTTGAATTTGGGAATAGTGAGAAATACCAGAATAAAACCAGTAGACAGTGTGAGGTTATGAGACCCAAAGAGAAACATTTCTCGAGATAAGAAACAGTGTGTTACAGTTTCCCTCGTTCACACCTCATGCAGACATATAGAGAGAATCTATCCACAGTTGAGATTAGTGTCCACTCAACAGACAGACATGCAGCGTCTGTCTAAAGGCCGTCTACCTGTGCTACTGCTCTCTTCCCTATCGTTCTCACTCTTGCCACTGGTTTCGTAACCCAGGTCCTGCAAATCCACCTGCACGCCTTTGTCATCCTGCTCCAGAGCTGGCATTGGAGGCAATATATGTTGGGTTAGGAAGGAATCATTTAATATGTACAGAATCTTATCTCTCTCCTTTTTAGTGTTCCTGATCAGTTTAGATTAGCAAAGGGGTTTAAAGGAACAGTTCATTCCAAAATCAAAAATACATATTTTTCCTCCTACCTGTAGTGCTATTTATCCATCTAGATTGTTTGTTTGTTTGTTTGTTGGATGCAGAGTTTTGAAGGCATTAGCTGTAGAGATGTCTGCCCTCTCTTTTAATGAATTTTGAATGTTTTAAATGTCTTTAAAAAGCTGGTTGCTAAAAAGTGGCTAAAACTGACTACAATGTTTGTCATCAACATTAAACGTCATCACACCAAACACTAGTCACTGAGTGGTGGTGGAGTGAAGTCAAGGACTGTGGTGTAGTTCGTTTACAGCCTGATATTAGACCTTTACATGCAGTGCTCTTTTGGAAAGATTATCTTATCAAAACCTGTCAGTATCATTATTGTTCACCACAGAGCTCTTTTTCTCTTTTTTTCCATCTCTACAGCCGATACCGCCATAACTTGGCAACTCACATCAAAACAATTTATATGGATAAACAGCACTACAGGTAAGCAGGAGAACAAATATTTGATTTTGGGGTGAAGTGTCTCTTTAACTTTACACTTACATGCCTTTGCCAAATCACAAAATTGTTCATGCACACAACAGCACATACTTGAATCAAGGATGCAAACAGTTCAGCATGTGTTATCTTACCTCTCCTTGCAGTCTCAGGGGAGGGTGTGTTGGTGAGAGCAGTGGCCAGTTTCTCCTCCAGGTTCTTGCATGCCTTTTTCTTCTCCCTCAAAGCCTTATGGAGAGTCTCCAGCTGGAGCTGAACACTCGGTGGTAATCCCTTGGCTTCCTGCGCTGTCCTGTGGTCTTTGCTCTCCTCTCGACGGCCTCGCTCTTCTTGCAGCGAAGCCTGGAATTCAGAGATTCTCTGACAGTGTTCAGTGAAGACCTTGTAGAGGCGGCAGAGGTCGTTATGTAGATCTTGATGAAGCTGTCCCTTTGTTGCAGATGAAGAAGCAGGCTGATTCCCACTGGATTTGGTGGTTGGCTGGGTGGATTCTCCCATTTCCTTCCTCTCTTGCAGGGCTCTCTGAAGTTTGTCTAAATTCATTTGCAAGTCAGAGCTTATCTGGGATGATCTAGCAGAAGACAGGGAGCTGTTGTTTGTACAATGTGCTGTCAGAGAGGCAACAGCAGACTCTGCTGCTCTGAGACAGTTTTGCAGAACTTTGGTCATCTCCCGATTTAAATGATCAGAACTTCCCATTTCAATTTGGTGATCCTTTGACCCCTTGTCATTAAGTGACTCTGCTGCTATCTGCCTCTGGTCAGTACTGTTGCTGTTGTGTCCATGTTGAGAAGCAGCATCGGCAGCTCTCAATTTTTCCTGCAGCTCAGCATTAAGCCTGTTCTGCTCCCACAGTGCCTCCTGCAAAGAGTCGGCATGTCGCTGCAACTCCTGCATTGAGTCCTCTGTGTCTCCAAAACCTCCTCTTGGGCTCTGTCTACTTGAACATGTGCTTGCCTGCTGCAAGGCTGTCTCTATCTTCTGACATAAATCACTGGTATCTGGATTCTTTTCTTGGCTGTCAGAAGAGGCGATGGCCTTCTCCGCCATGTTAAGAAGCTCTATAAGCTGGTTGTTGAGCTCTTCCTTCTCCTGCAGGGCTTTTTGCAGCTCCATGCATCTGCTGTGGAGAGCAGCAGAGCCAGTGTGCAACCCATATCCTCCCTGGCTGTCCAGACTGCAGGCAGTCAGGTAAGCAATGGTGGACTCTGCAGCCTGTAAAGCCTCCACGTACTGCCGATTGAGCTCATCCTTCTCCTGGAGCTGGGCGTGGAGGTCTTCCCAGTCAGCCAGCTGTTCGCTCAACTTGTTGATCAGGGCCTCTTTCTCTTGACACTCCTGGTGAAGAAGCTCCAGCTGAGTGAAAAGAGCCTGGGTGTCAGCCTGGGTGTGATCCAGCGTTGCTCTGACTTCAGAGCCCTCGTCCGACCCGACGGGGCTGCTGCTACGATGTGCGGGTCTGAACGTGGAAGAAGGGGAAGTGCTGCTGAGCTGGGGTGACATGGGGGAGTCGGAGTCTGTGTGAAGTTGCTGGTCAGACCCATTGACATCATCCAGATGAGGGTGCTGAAGTGCATCAGTTCTCAGATGCTCAGAGCTCACAGATGGCCTGCTGCTGCTAGACTCCATTCTCAACCTTACAGGGACCGGCAGACGTGATCTGACACCAGCCTTCAATTGAAACAAATGGAACTGACATTAAAACACTGACAGTTAGCCTTTATGCAGAAATCAATATTTGATGTTTATTTACACTTTTGCCATCATACAAAACTAGGGTTGCCACAATACCATAATTTTAAACTGTGATACAATATTAATATTTTTTTAAAAAAACACAATATCTCTTTCAATACAATTTTTTTAATTAACAACCTGCACACAGTGCCAGTACAGAAAAAGTCACTCTGCCAGGTTCTGCTATGCTTCAAGCCAAATTTCTGGCAGGACAATAAAGAGTGAACTGAAATGAGATCTTCAATGAGTACATATACTTCTTTTACAACAAAATTGCCTTTGTCTGTTTTTTTCTGATGTGTGCTGGAAAGACTCGACTCAACTCAATATTTTTAAATGTCTGTGTGTTCAGCTCTTAGTACTTTCGTAGCTTCTAACTGAATCTCTGAGCTTTGAAGTTTAGTTTCTCTCGTGTGTCGCTGTTTGAATTTTCAGGTATCTGTTTTACTGTTTAATTTGAACTTTTAGCTGGATAGGAGTCGTGTTAATTTACTGCCAAAGAAAATCCAACATTTCCTGATTCTGCTAATTCATAAAAAAACTTTTCCAGGAAATATAAACAGATTATCCACTGGTCAGACGCCCGACTGAAGACGAGTCCTTTATAAAACAATACACACCTTCAACTGGGTGCAAGCTCTGCTGGGCTGACAAGCCGAATCAAACCAACAAGTCAAGCAGCACGTGTATTGAAAAGAGGCAAAAGAGTCACAGAAGTCACAGATGAGGACAACAAGCCTTCACTGCCTCCACCAAAAAGGTGTCCACCTGGGTGCCATGTCTCCATCACTGCTGATTGGAACTGGAACTGACTGAGACCCATGACTACTGCAGTCATTTTACCCAGATGCAAGTTGTACCCATTCACACTGACAACAAAAGCCAGACGTTAGTTGGCTTTTTTTGTCCAGTGTACAGGGGGTTTGGGGTAATTTTTTAAAATAGCTTTGGCACTTTCAAAAAGTACTTAAGTATCAATACTTGTGACCGCATTACATGAAACTTACCCCATGCCTTGAGACGTGATGCTTTGCACTCTTGCTGTGTGACTGGCCTTTTGTTGGTGGACTCTCCATCCCCTCTGTGGTGCTGACAATGAGCCCAGTGGTGACACAAGTCTCCTCATCTGACACCTCCTTTGGCAGACTGATGACCTTAGTTCGATCTTCAGACTCCGTCTGCAGTGTTTCCACACTCCTTCTCAAGTCAGCCTGTCCGTCACTGCTGTTCCCTGATGTGTCTGTGCTCGCTTTCTCTTTACACTCAGTAGATTTTTGCTCTTTCAGGAGACCCCGCAGCTCTGCGTTCTCTGATCGAAGTCTGAGCAGCAGCTCTCTGTAATTAAGACACATTTTGTTATTCATTATTTATTCAGAACTGACTCTTAAGTTAGACTGAAAATAAGGATCTGGGGACTCATTACAGAAAAATTTACTGATCGCTTGTTCTATCTTAATTTGTTTCAAAGACAAGAAAAACCTTATCTTCCTATTACTGAAGCAAATCCTACTGTATCTCATCCTATCTCAGTTCTTGAATCTTAAGAATTAGAGCTGTTAACTCAATTCTTTAACCATTACTCGCACTATCATGCACGTATCTGTGCTTAGAATGTACACAAGACAGTCTGTATCCTTAACAACAGCTGCCTCATTTCACTTGTCAGATATCACTGATGTTCAATTTTAGCTTTTATGACTTGAGGGCATTAACTGTATTGGTAGAGGACACAAAACATCTCCTTTTTGGGATGCTTACTTCCAATATATACCCATTAATGCATGGTCTGGGAAATTTAAAGCTTCATCAAACTCTTCCAGTATCCTTTCAATCAATTTTTCGGTGTTCATGTTGTTCCTCCATGTTCATTGTTGTTGCTACACAGACCTAACAACAGGGTGCTGCCATTTTTGGCAGTTATTTTGAATTCTGGACAGGGTCTATGCCATCCTAACTAAGGGGATTCTTCAGTTAGGATGGTTCTGTAATAGCAAAACTCCTATCCTAAGATAAAATGTATTTTTTTAATACATTTAGGAAATTTGTAATACTAAAAATCTTAAATGTCACCCTAAACTGAGATGGGATAGGATTTCAGACTTAGGAAGTTTCTGTAATGATGTCCCTGGACACTGCAGAAGACCCACCTAAGGTGTGAGACTGATGTGGCTCCACAATCAGTCAGCAGAGATTTAAGTGCATTCGTGTTCCTCTCCGTGGAATCTTTCTCTCCAGTGTCCAAAGAGTTGTTGCCAGACTGAGCATGCTCTCTACTCTGGCCCAGGCCACTGTCCATACTCACATCAACCAACAGCTTTCCAGACACCATCTAAAAAGGGATAGTTTAGACGTTAAGTTACATGAACAGAATTCACCCATGGTATTTATATAAAATTTGTCTTTAAAGTTCATTATTACAGCTTTTGGAATGTTCATTTACTTGCTATACTGGTAACAGTTAGAATAAAAATTAAAATGTACTATGCGAGGTGTGCTTGAAGATAGATATGGGTGCATGGGTAAAAAAGGAGACAGATTTAAGAAAATTCTTCAATCTGCCTCTTTCCTTTTATTTACTGATTTTTTTGTTGCTTTACTTATTTCAGTGACTAGTTTAAAGTTAAAAGAAGGTTATATATACACATAAAAAATGGTAATGATTGAGGGACAGTTGAATATATAGATATTTGTATACATGTAAAGGTGTGGAAAGAAAAAAGGAAACGGTTGATTGATAAGTGGATCTCTAATTCAACAACAAGAGAATTTAAAAAAAAAAGCCCTTAAATATTTCAAAAGCTCTTCAAAATGTATTAAATGATCATCTATTTCATACCTGTCCAAGTTTGATGTCTGTCTGACTCCCTTTGTCCTGAACAGAGCTACTGTGAGGCACAGGTTGCATCTGCTGCGTCTTCTCAAGCTGCTAGAGTAATGGGATGGGAGGCGAGTATGACACACATGGCTCGGTAAAAGAAAACTTAATGAGGGAACAGAATCCATAAAACACTGCACAGCAACAGCAGAATGGTATGACGTGTCTAATGTGGCATGGCGAAGAGAGAGACCGTTTCATGGGACACAGAGATAAGAAAAACAGGGACTGATTAGGAAAGGTGAAGGAGAAAAAGAGGGTATCTTCTACTACAGACGAGAAACACACTTGTTAGAGAAATAAGACAGTAAAGAGACATTAGTAACAGGCTAGACAGAGTAAAGGTTAAGATGTAGGTTCAAAGGTTAGAAAGGAGCTACTAAAGGTGGATGTTAAGACAATGACTCAGACATGATTCATTAAGTATGTGTGGACACAGATTTGCTGATAAATGACAGAAAGGCCCTTTACTGTAAGGTTACAGAAATAAACTTTAATGCTCAAGTACAACTTCCTCCATCTGTGGCTGTCTCTTGTGGCCTCTAACCTGTTTCCAGGGGCTACTGCTGGCCACATCTTTGTCTTCTTTGTCGTAAGCATCGTGGTCGGACTTTTCCAACAGTGACAGCCGGTTCTGCAGCTCGTTGTTTAAAGTTTGAAGTCTGCTGACGCAATCCTGCAGCTCCAGCACCTGAAGCCCAAAAGAACTCATTTTTTATCCGTCTGCTTCATTGTCTTCCTGTTTTATGTATTTTGGTGACACGTCTTGCCAAATAATTTAAGTCTACTGCTGTATTCAATAGATGAATAGACAATAATAACCTTCTGTCTGAGCTCCTGTGCAGAGAGTTGAGACAAGCTGTCATCCTGCCCCTCTCCCACACAGATGCTCATGTAGGAAGTCTGATCTCCAATGAAACTCCAAGTTTCACCTGAAAAAGATCAAAATCACATGTAACAACAAGACTCCCATCTACCAAAACTCTGAAATAAGACATCAAGTGTATTTTTTCTACTCTTACCACCATCTTTGGCCCCACCAACTCCTCCTCCACGGTTCTGGATGGCTCCTAAACGAGCCTGCAGAGAGGCGTTCCAGCGCTGTGCATCCTCCAGCTGATGTCTCATGCTCTCCAGTTCTTTAGGATCAATCAGGTCCATACCTGGAGAGACAGACAGAGGGTTAAGCACAGCTAAGTCTCTGATGTGACAACAAAAATACCTGTGTAGGTAAGTGTTCTCCTGTCAGAATGTTCCTAACCTAACATGAATTCATGATTCTCAGGCAGTATCATTAGTTAAGACTTTATGTGAAAGAGGTCATTAAGATAGTATGTACTGTGGTTGTTTCACAACTATAAATTCACTGGCATCAAGTATGCATAGACCAGTCTAAAGGAGAGGCTCACTGTGGAGCCAGTGTGGAGCTGACCTAGTTCAGCTCCACCTCTAGGTTCAGCCGCACTCTAACACCAAGAGAAGGTTGCTGATATTCTTACCCTCACCCTACTCAATCTACCCGGGTGGAGTCTCACCAAGTCCAGAGAGGTGGAGCTGGACTAAGTCAAATTTGGCTCTGCTGTGAGCATTACTTGGCCAAAAGGCAGAGATTTTATGAATGATGACATGCAGCTCTGGAGAAAAATAAGAGACCAAACTGAAATTCATAGTGGTATGTAACTGTGTAAAATCTATTTCAGCTTTTGATAACTGAAATAGTCACTAGATTTTAAACAAAAAAGCATTAAAGCATTTATTTTTCAGGAAATAAAAACCAGAAATGCATAAATCTACAGTACAGCTATGCCTTATGAGCATAAACTAAACTGGATGATATTTTGTCTTGAGAAAAACAGATTTGTTTAATAATGCATTTGATACATCTTGGTGTGGTTGTGCACTATATATCAAATTCAAAGCCAGTGGTGGAATTTGCTGCAGTCTTTAAAGAGAAGTTTGGGATCTGTAGCTGTAGAAAAATAAACATTCAAAAAATATTGATATCCAAGGCAACATTTTACTGTAACTCCCCCATTGAGCATCTATAAGCTCTACATTAACAGTTAGTAGTTGTTAAGTTAAGTGAATGTTACTATCCCAGTATAACTTACTCATAAGTAGACACAAGTTTTTATTAATGTAGTTGTATAATAAGTTATGTATAAGTAAGGGCTGTTGTATAATATTCAAATTCAAATTCAACTTTATTTATATGACACTTTTCATACTCAATGGTAACACAAAGTGCCTCACAGAGGCTAAAAACAACAAAGAAAACCCACCCCTCCACCCTTACATAAATACACAGAACACACAAAGCATATATATACATACCCACACACACAAGCACACACATACATGGGCACACGCACACCTACACACACACCCACACACAGTGACCAACACTAAGAGACAGACAATGATTGACAATATAGTTAACCAGAGCTGTGACAATTAATTGCCAACTATTTTGATAATCAATTAATTGTTTCAATATTTTTTTAAGAGAAATGTCAAACATTTGCTGATTCCAGCTTCATAAATGTGAGGATTTGTTGCTTTTCTCTGCCATTTATAATAGTAAATGAAGAGTCCTTGGGTTTTGGACAGAGTTGGAGAAGAGAAGCAATTTCAAAGCATCACTTTGGGCTCTGAGGAATTGTGATGAGCATTTTTGACAATTTTTTTATGGCATTTCAGAGACTAACTGATTAACTAATTAATCAGGAAAATAATGTGTAGATGAATAAATAATGAAAATAATCATGAGCTGCAGCCTTATAGTTAACACTTGTCCTTATAGCTTAATACGCGAACATTACTGAGTGTTATAAACCATTTATAAAATATATTTAGACTGCTTATAAATGCTAAATAGGGAGACTTATAAAAAGTGGTACCATATATAAATATAATCACTATGTTTTTGTGTGTCTGTCTACATGTAGCATGCACATATTGTATGTACTTTATATTATAATAATTATATAACCAACACAAGAAATGTGGAAATCTAATCAGTGGTAATTACTGCAGCTACATCATGTTGGATTCAGTGTGAATGAGAGCCACGGGCCTGTTACTTACAGCTGACCTATTTTTACACCTGGCTCATTTCAGACAGGGGCGGGGGGATGAGCATGCACACAGGCGAGCACGCGCATGCATGTGGACACACACTGAAGTCATTTGGCTTAGACGACTACCTGAGCGTACAGTGACACTTTTAATCAGACTAAAGTCTGTGCTCTGATGTCACACTACATCTGAAGAATTAACTGTGCTAAATTACATTAACAATGTGATGTCACAAGATAATAGCTCAGGATTTTTTTTTTTATTAGGCTCTATTTCAGGGGAGCTACCCTACAGAAGGATACCCTAATATTTTCTAGCACTATAACAACCATTAATATCTCTCTTAAAGTTGTTATATAAAGACATGTTTGTGCAATGAAACCTAACTCCTGTGACAGATGGCTAGATGGGTTGGATTAATAACGAGAGGGGTGACAGAGAGGTGATGCAATCAACAGACAACCAAATGTTTTAATGGGACATTTAAAAACAAGCAGACAGCATGTTAAAGTGACAGACGGGAATAGACCGGCCGACAGCAGCCTTTATTCACTTTTTTTTTTAGAGAGGACAGACAGGCAAAGAAACAGTGGGTTAGTGTGAAGCTGTTACATTTAAAGAGTGACAGAGAAAACAGAAACTGGACAAAACATGCAGATGA
>JAJHUR010078215.1:0-13378 GCA_027495735.1 Lutjanus campechanus | reverse complement strand
TGTGTGTGTGTCCGGTTTCCCCCTGTCCAGGTCATGTGGGAATTGGACCTCTTGGCCAGGGGAAAAAACAGGAAGAAATGCAGCAGACGTTTTTTCCTCATTACTGTGGCAACAGCGGATGCAGTTGTGATGTTGTTATGACTTTATATGGACCCGAACAGTAGCATGACTGGATTAGTGATAAACACATGACAGCATGACTGGACAGCATCATCCTCATCTCTATTGACATGCAGTTTATGTGCCTTTAAAGGACACTTTTATCCACAGCGTCTGACCGCAGCAAGTACACACAGTTTTCATCACAGGAGGCTTCACGTCACCATCGTCATCACCGCTATCATCATCCTTTCTATATCCATTTAATCTCTCCTTCATCACCTCTTTATTATCCTCATCTACTCTTCCTCCTTGTCTCCATCAAAATCTCTCTTCCTCTTTTGCTTCACTTGCTGCAGCATATTAAAGTGAAATATATCCAATCTACCCAAATTATATGTACTTAGATTTCCTTTCTAAATCCTATTACCATTGCTTCTGTTTTGGTCTAATGTAGGCTTTAAAAGCTTATGACAGGGATCGTCAACTGGCGGCCTGCGGGCAACATCCAGCCCGCCAAAGCTTCCCATCTAGCCTGTTAAATGGCCACTGATGAAAGTACTTCAATATTTATATTATGATTATGATATTCTGGGGTGAATTCTCAAAAAAATGCAGTATTAATTCACTGCTAATGCAAACGGAACATTTGACACTGCTGCAGCTTCACTTTAAAATAATTTAACTAGCGAAACATGATCAAGTTGACTTTTATTTTGAAGTTGTCACAGGAAATACAATATGTTTGTCAGTAAGCTTATCACTCACCACTACTGCTCAACAAAAGTGTGTCTACAAAACAACAATTTTCAGCATTTTTTGGCAGCAGATCAGTTGAATGGAACAGTGAGGAGCAGCCACAGTGAGCTTTAGCTACAGACGACAGGCTGCACACCTCCAACTTCTTAGTGAGGTAAAACACTCTTTTCACTGCGCCCTGATGTTCACACACTCATGCCCTGTGCAGCATAAAGTCAGATCACAGAATGATGGAAAAGACCAATTATTGCCAAACTTCTTTTTTAAAACGAGAGCGGTTTGTTTTGCTGCCTCAGTAACATGGTAACATAACACATCAGTTAGTTATGGATTTTCCCATGTTTTTGGGAGTCTGTGCACACTGATAAAGAGTAAAAAAAAAACAACATTAATTTTGTAAGAAACTGAAAATATTATTCAAGTCTGGCCCCCAGTTTCTGCTTTTGAAAAGTTCTGGCCCTTGTACAAATGTAGTTGAAGAATCCTGTCATATGAGGTCAGCTGGATCTTATGATAACTTATCAAATGTGCTGCCCTTTCGGCCCTGTTCTAACCTGATGGTAACATGCTTTCCTGAGTGATCCGATCACAGGTGGGCAGCTCTAAAGTACAGGTCTGAATGCGTTCAGGATCCATTTGAGATCTGATCGCTAAGACCATAGTCCGAGGTGGTCTGTGCCGCATGTGACCACGTTCTTTCAGCAGTGTGAATGCAAATGTGTCCGGGGCCACAATGAAAGGCCGCCTGTGAAAGTGACGTCCTGTAAGTTCATTGTTTCTTTGTTACAATTTGCATTGCAATGCAAATTTCATGTTTGGGCCTTCTTACCTGCAGCGGATGTTTGTGAAGTAACCCCAAACTGTGCTATTTTGAGAATTGCACAGCAAAGCATTAAGTTGTTTCTTTCCTTGTAAAAGCACATTGTGTCGATGCGAAGAACAGACAAGAGAAAGGCTCTGTGGTCTGCCAGGATGCACCCTTCTCTCCCTCCGACACTATCATTCGGGCTTCCTCTTCATCTTCTGTGATGTGAAAACATCAGATTTACACACTGTCAGAAAAAAGTACAAATGTGCATCATCCTGCTTGTAGTTAAGTTATAAAATCCTGCCTGGCTGCTGACAGCACAGGTAAAATATGAGGCTCACTGTGGGCTGATGAAGGAGTTTAGTGTGGCGCTGAACTAAAAAAAGAAGGGGACGAATAAACGGCCTAATGGACATAAGTGTTTATTTGCATATAGAGTGGGGAAATTAGATCCAATCACACTTGGGTCACTCAAGACGCATCTGGAGAAACATTGTACCGCCAGGTGTGAACTCACGTACTCAGAGCTGTCCACTTGTGATCGGCTCATCGGGGATCCATGTTAATACCAGGTCTGAACAGCGCCCTTCCTCTCTCCCTGCTCCTTGTGACGACCAAAACACTCATGCTGTTTCTAAAGCCGCCCACCCGCTGAACCAAACTATTCACAGCAGGATGATCAGTGGATCCCAGCGGTCACATTTCTTCACTGCGGATGTTTCCGCTGTGCTGGGTTAATGAGCTAATGTGCTAATCTTCACACACCAGTTGTGCCTGCGTCCGTGATCATACATATATATTTACTATGTTTTCTGTCAATGTCACGAGTCTAATAGTTGGGGGTATAGCTCAGTGGTAGAGCATTTGACTGCAGATCAAGAGGTCCCCAGTTCAACTCTGGGTGCCCCCTACAATGCCTTTGTTATTAAAAAGCCCTTGTTGCTGCCCAGGAAGTGACAGCTTTGAAACCCACATGTGAGCTTGAACTGCGCTGACTGGGCCTGCTGTGTCCACCTCTGTGGACCTCACAAAAACACATGTGAATACGCAGGCACCACATAGAACTGAACTGTCCTGCACAACCAGCTGAAATGATGTACCTCCAACTGAAATGAACGCAAAGGTTGGCTTTAAATGCACCACAAAACAGTGGATGTTATCAACTTTTTGATGGATCTGATGAAAATGAATTTAGTGATATCCATAAATATCCTGAGATCGTCAAGATGAAATTAAAAACGCCTTTCCAGATCACATCCTCATCATTTTATCCATCTGTTTAACAAAACAACCCCACTCCTTTGTATTCATATATCAAAATCAAAATATGACCTGTACTGTACTTATGTCAGCTTGGACCAACCACTTTCAACCAATAATATCATGACATCCATCCCTCAATCAATCTGCAGCACAGAGCAAAGGTCCATTAGTCAGTTAGCTAATAACAGCATGGTATGATGAGTTATGATTCACACACTTTTCATTGAGTATTGCTAGGTTTTGGTGAGGGGGTATAGCTCAGTGGTAGAGCATTTGACTGCAGATCAAGAGGTCCCCAGTTCAACTCTGGGTGCCCCCTAGAAAGATCATGTTTGTTACCAGTATCTCTGTAGTTCCCTGATGTGCTTCTTAAAGCCATTTCAATAGAAAATGAAATGTCTTCAAGAACTACAATCAAATCTAGCCCATGTACAGCTCTGAAACAATACCATGCCTGAGAATCTTCTGCCATTATCTCTCTGAAAATGGTCATCAGTGATCATCATCTTTACATCAACCATAACAGGTGCCCTCTATCACAGATGACTAAATGTATTGAACACTTTATGCCGATAAAATGTACATTTTGGATCAGATTTGGGCACAGACCTGGATTTTGATAATGTTATGGCTCCTCAATCAAACAATAAGGAAACATAACATACTGCTCCCTTATACCATGAGGGGGTATAGCTCAGTGGTAGAGCATTTGACTGCAGATCAAGAGGTCCCCAGTTCAAATCTGGGTGCCCCCTACACAGGAAGCGTGGCTTCACCTTTATTCATCTACAGCTCACCCACTTGTCTGATGGAATTCATGCAAACCCCACATGTAGGCCAGTCAGTGTCCAGAACATACTGCTCATACACTGCCTGGCCAAAAGAAAAGTCATACACTTTAATGTTTCGTTGGACCGACTTTAGCTTTGATCATGCCACGCGTTTGCCATGGCATCTTTTCGATAAGCTTACGCAATGTCACAACATTTATTTCTGTCCAGAGTTGCATTCATTTTTTGCCAAGATCTTGTACTGATGATGGGAGAGTCGGCCCGCAGCATTAACTCTTCTCCAAGATGATGGTTCACCACTGTCCTTCCAGATTTAATAATGCGTTGGACAGTTCTTAACACAAATTTAGTAGTTTCATCAATCTCCTTAGTTGTTTTCTTTGCTTAATGCAGGTCAATAATCTGACCCCTCTGAAACAGAGTAACATCTTTTCCATGACCACAGATATCCAGAACATGATGAATTCCAGCTGCTAAAGGACCTGACAAGTGGCAGCATCTTCATCCATGTGCACATCAAGGTCTGGACCTTCTACCAGGCTTTAATTCTTAGCAGAAGAGTGGAAGAAGTATGTTTTAATTAAAGGGGACTGATTCTTTCCTCTGTAGGGGGCACCCAGAGTTGAACTGGGGACCTCTTGATCTGCAGTCAAATGCTCTACCACTGAGCTATACCCCCCATACATGTGGATACCAGCATGCTTATTCATCAGCAAAGCACTGCTTGTACTCTGGGACTTTTGGGGGGCAGGAATTCCATGACCATGGTGAGTGAAGCTTTTTTTCTCATCAACCACATACATGGACTTTTCTTTTTATCTCTAAGCTGACCTTTGTGTACCTACTTGTTGTTTTACTGCTTATTACTCAACTCAGCATGAGATTAACATGAACGTTTAATGATGATATTAAAAAATTTGATTTTTCAGAGCTGGAAATCAGCATCCAACTTGGATTTGAGGGTCAAGTATAATTATAAACAATAATTATAAATTCCAGTAATTGTCCCCCTGGAAGCACAGTTGGGAGGGCACTTCATTACCTTTTCCCCACAGTAAGGACACTCTAGAGGGCACTTCAGCATGTTATCTTGGACATCGGGCCACCCTAGTGGGAATTAATCATGTTTACCTACAATAGGGTAATCCAATAGGGCATTTTTACTGCATTTCTTTTCAAACAAACCAATCACCACTGCAAACCATTGAAAAGACAATGGGCCAAACCATTGAAAAGACAATTTCCAACATGCCAGACAATAAGCATTTTGATTTTGGCGCTCTCAAAAATATTGACTGCAATTTTGCAAGGGCCAAGGTGGCAAAAAAGATTTTTTTTTTAACCTTCATAGATGAAAAAATCAAGAAATGAACATCCGCTTTACACATTTTGCTAGAAATTACCCCCCCTGAACATAAATCCTAAACAGTTTAAAGACTAATACTCGAGGCTGTGGCTCAAAGCTATTCATTTTCATAAAAATAAAAGTGCACACTATAATTATTACAGTGTAGGGGGCACCCAGAGTTGAACTGGGGACCTCTTGATCTGCAGTCAAATGCTCTACCACTGAGCTATACCCCCTCTGTTAACTGTTTAAATACTCATTAAAAAGTGTGTGTATCATAACTTGTCATATCATGCTGTTATTAGCTGACCAATGACCAATGAATCTTTGCTCTGTGCTGCAGATTGATTGAGGGATGGATATCATGATATTATTGGTTGAAAGTGGTTGGTTCAAGTGGACATAAGTACAGTACAGGTCATATTTTGTTCTCCAAGAAGAGAAAATGATTGGATTTTGATATATGAATACAAAGGAGTGGGGTTTTTGTTCAATAGACGCATAATGTGATTAAGATGTGATCTGGAAAAATAAAAATTTTCATTTCATTTTTCATTTCATCCCAGCGATCCCACAGTATTTCATGGATATCACTAAATTAATTTTCATCAATACATGATAACAGCCACTGTTTTGTGGTGCATTTAAAGCCAGCTTTTACATTAATATAGGTTGTAGATCATTTCAGCTGGTTGTACAGGACAGTTCAGCTCTTTGTGATGCCTGTGTATTCACATGTGTTTTCGTGATGTCCACAGAGGTGGACATAGTGGGCCCACTCAGCGCAGTTCAAACTCGTATGTGGGTTTCAAAGCTGTCACTTCCTGAACAGCAACAAGGGCTTTTTTAATAACAAAGGCATTGTAGGGGGCACCCAGAGTTGAACTGGGGACCTCTTGATCTGCAGTCAAATGCTCTACCACTGAGCTATACCCCCACTTTTCAAACCCGGTGTTATATTTATTGACCTCCAATCATCAGTTCAAGCGTGTGACAAACCATTTCACTGTGCGTTGAACCATCAATAAACATGAACACACAGAAACAGTCAGCTGACTGATGTTAAAACAGAAGCTCTCCGTTTCTCTCTTTAAACAAACGCGTTCACCGCATGATTCAGGTCTGTGACCCTCTCAAAGCACTTTTACAGCATTAGCCACTTCACTGCAAGTTCAGTTTGTTCAATATATTCATCTCATCATGTGTTCACTATCCAGGCGCCCTAGTCCAGATATCCCTTCAGCATTAGATAGAAAGTCTGTTTAATATGCAGGTCTTTATGTCTTTATATGTTTCATAGGCTCTGTAATGCTGTCAGAGAAAATTCTGTGGGAATAAAGCTTTGATTGAAGGGGAAAAACACATTTGGTATTGTTTGGTATGAGCAAAATTTCTCTGTTTTTAAAAAAAACGATTAATTGATCGTTAATATTACCCATGATCAATTAAGGAAAGGGCTCATAATTTGCAACCCTCCTTTTCATGTAATGTTCGTGCAGGAAAAATTATGGCATACCAGAACTCTGACATCGTACAGTAGAGATTTTTGCTGTTGCATGTCATAGAATATTTGAAGTGGGAATAAGTAAAGAAAACATTCCAGATTTCAGTGTTATTGTCACCAGGAGGGTTCAGGACTCTCATGACAGAGTCACATGACAGTTGGAAGAGAAGGAAAAAGAAAGACTGACAGCAAATATGTGTGTGAGCGAGACAGACGTTTGACTCTTGACCTCCTTTAAGTGTCTAATAACATCTGACATGAAAGAGGAAAAGGACCTGACACACATTAGGGAACTCCTGCACCCACCCACACATGCAAACACAGACACATATAAGAACACACATAAAACACCCATAACCAGTGTACCAAAGCAGATACAGCATCAGCAGCATCTGTCAGTAGCTCAACTGATATTCAACTGCTCCAAGAGTTGAGGAGAGACAACAGCAGAGTGTAATGTATGAGGAACTACAGGGAAACAGGTTGTGTCAAGCTGCTTTAAGTGAGTGAGAGTGACAGTATGGTGGTTATGCTCGTAAGTGTGATTAATGAGTTGTTGATACTCACTGTTGTCATAGAAGATAATCTCTCAAAATATTCTTGAGAGATCGCGTTTTCGTGAACGCGATGGACATGAGGTCAGAGTGACCTTGACCTTTGACCACCAAAATTTAATCAGCTCATCTTTGAGTCCAAGTGAAAATTTGCATCAAGTTTGAAGATACTCCTTCAAGGCATCCATGAGATATCATGTTCACAAGAATGGGACGACCTGAAAAGATGATGCCTTCGGCTATAAAAACATGAAGGAGTAAAAGTCAAAAGAAAGGTTTTTCCAAGAATTTTGGATCACAGAGGCACCTCAGCATAGAGTCATCAATGTGCACAAAAAAAAATTTGGCTGATCGGTCCAGTAGTATGTGAGATTAGCTGCGGACAAGCTCCGTGGAAGCACACACACAGCAGCAATTACATGATCCCCTCCCGGCTTACGCTTGACTGGGATAAACATATTAAAGCTAAAATACATGTTCAAATAACAAGAACACTTTGTTATCCTATCAACAGAAAATATTGTAAAGAAGGTAAGGAACAAAAACCACAACAACCGGTAGCAATTACATAATTCAGTTGCAGGACAGAGAAAACAAACAGGTTTCCAGTGTCAATTTAAAAAAAAAAACTCAATGGTTCACCTCTCTGATTGGTTGAGCTAAAACATTCCTCAGAAAGACAAATGCTCACCAGTGGCAGTAGATTTCATATTAATCTTTGGACTCGTGAGATGTCGGGGAAGGTCTGAGCAGTCGTACCAATTACAGAGGTGCTAATGCATGAAGAGTTTACGGGTAATAAGCGGCAGTTTTTGGTCTGACCTGGATTTATTGTTGATTTCTCTTTTTTGCAAAAGGACTCCCGCACACTCTCTAACCTGATGAAGGTCACAAATAAATGATATTTTGCAAGTTGGACAGTGTGCAGGAGTCCTTTTGCAACTTTTTGGTCTACTCTCTCCATCACACTTGTCTTGTCTAATAGATGTGCAAAGTGTTTCCGTTGATATATAATGTTATGCAATACAATATACACAATAATGTTCTGTATTATTATGGAACAGCGATACAACTTTACATCGCAGCTCCTTTTAAAACGCAGCACAATAAAACTGTTCAAATGACTGTTGCTGCAACGACGCAGACATGCTTCTGATTACAGCCTGCTGTAACAGGTGTATGCAGTATGTAACCATGTGTGTTATTACCATGAAAACAA
Source organism: Lutjanus campechanus (assembly GCA_027495735.1). NCBI lineage: Eukaryota > Metazoa > Chordata > Actinopteri > Lutjaniformes > Lutjanidae > Lutjanus > Lutjanus campechanus. Next base: position 5,033 of record JAJHUR010078215.1, on the reverse strand, counting down.
ACAGTGTTTGACTCTGCACGGTTACGCTGCAACATGACAGTGTCATATTTCCAAGCAGTTTTTAATGCCTGCATTCCTCTCCACCTTTGAGCTCCTCTTCTCCTCGCCTCTTAAAAGTGCGGGTGGCTCTGCTCACAGGTGTAGCACTCTTATCGCACAGACGTACACAGACGCACACGCACACTTTGATCTGACGGGTGGTTCGTTCAATTGGTGGGAATTTCCCCTTGTATTGCTATAGGAGGGTCCCCTTCCTCTACCTTCCAAAAAAGAAAAAAAAAATCCTCTTATTTCTTCTTCTTCCAAGTCTTCTGAAGCTTCACGACGGCTGCCCTTTGGGGTTAGAAGTCTTGCACACCCCAGCTCCCTTTTTTCTTCCTCTCCTCCTCTTCTTCCTCCTTCTTCTCCTTCTCAAGCCACATTCAATCCTCCCGTTGTTCGTTGCGCTGTGATCCTTTCAAACCCGGGCCACCGAGTGTTTTCCATAGGTCTCCTATAAGGTCTTGGTGTCATACATCAAACAGCACTTTCATGCACTTTCATAACATGTTCACTGTGTTGCTGACAAGAGCTTATAGGAAGAAGGGGAGCTGCCGAGTGTGAATGAGGGTCCCTGTCTTGCTCCTCCATCTTTCTAGTTACCTAACTCAGGAGGAAAAAGAAGCAATGATTGAGGCTTTCATTTATGTGCGGAGTAATGTTGGCCTGCCTCATCTGCAAATTAGCGCGGTGAAGCTTTTGACAGGATTTTCCGTTGTAAAAACAAATGATGGCCTTGAAACAGGGAAGCACCTCCTTCACACGGGCCCTCCACCTCTCTGCTCCCCTCAGGGGGAAAGTTTAAATTTTCTGCTCTTGGTTTTCACTCAACAAAATGAAAATCGCAGCAAGACAGCAACAAAATTAGATTTAGATAAGTTAATCCCCCCGCTTTGGAAATTTTGCACACTCCGGCTGCACTCGCCTCCAACTTTTTAAGTTAATTGTTTTGTTTATTTTTTAAAAAGCGCACCTAGAATCCAGTTTTCAAAAGCACAGTTTTACTTTTAGATCCTGTTAAACTGAGTGACTTTGCAGAACAAGGATGTGCCTGTGTGAAGATGCGTGTTAAAAATTGGGCCTCCTATATGTATTAAAGGAACAGTTTGTGTTTTTTGAAGTGGGGTTGTATGAGGTACAATAGCTTGCCATCAGACAGGCTTTTTAATGGGAAACTGCCGTTATATAGCCATCAGGTTTTTTTGCTTGCAGCTTGCAGAACCAGGGAGTTGCTCGTCTACTGCTGCCTTGATTGGTTACTTTGTTTGAAGAAGAAAAGTAGTAAATAGGTTGGTGTTTTAGCCCAACTTCCTGCTTTAATTTATACTGTTTACAAGGTACATTATTAGAAGTTATGTGAGCTCAATACATGTGAATTATTCACGCTGAAACACCCCGGGCTCCGGGTAGTCTTTCAAGTGGGCAGACTGTTTAACCAAACTCCATTCTAAAAGCGGGTGTTTTGTGGTAGGGCCACGTTTCGTAAAGTAAAAACTTTAGTCACGCCATCACTCAGACTGTTTTCTGAGTCACTTTGATGTATTTGCACAATCGGCACACGTCATTTAGTCAGTAACATCATTAACTAAACGATGATGAGGTGATGTCTGCGGTCATACCACTTAGTGCAGGATTAAGCAGCCTTTTTTTTAAAAAAAAAGCCTTTTTTTGGCCAAAAAAGGAAAAAAAAATCTGTGTGGAGCCACAATTACTAAAATTCTCTATTTCCTTAGAGACACAAGACTGGCCACAAGCAAAATTAAGAGGAAAACTTTTGTTTAGTCAGCTTGGTTCAAGGAGTCAGCTTCTAGTAAATATATACTGTATTTCTAAGGGAAAAGTAAAAAGGCTGTCTGACAGTAATGTGAAAGGGTTAAAATACGAACTATCCCTTTAAATTGAGATTCTTCAGAACATCATACCAAGCATTTGCGTTGCAACAATCAGGGTTAAGTTACGGTGACAGGGTTGTGGTTAGAGAAGCTGTTGTGTAACTGAAATGTCACTGGTGCAATCTCTGCAACAGCCATGTAGAGCTAAACTGTCCGGAAGAAGATACCGTGCAGCCATCTGAACTTTTCTTTCCTCTTCGTGTTCTTAACGTAAACACAGTTTAATGTTTAAAAAAAAAAAAAAAGAAGAAGAAAAAGACTGCAGGCTCAGAGATCTGAAATAACTCAAAACTTTCCTGCACCTGTGCTCCCCACCTCTACAAATCGAGCAGTTAACCTTTCGAGATGAACGACTTTCAGTGAGGCACGACCACAGCTCTTTCCAGCCAGGGGGTTATTTTCCTGACACGGTGGGCAAACAGACAAAAACGAACTCGGACTCAAACATCATAAGTGTCGCAGAAAAGGCACAAGCCGGAGTGTATGATGAACACACACACACACGTACGCACACAACCGGGGCTCGAAAAGCACGTAAGGCAGACGCAAATACACATATCACACATCCTCGAAGGGAAGCCACTTCCCTAAACTTGCCATCTGGGGAAGTTTTGGTGGTTTTTCTGTGCAAATTTGCACAGTTGTGGTTTTTACAGAGCTGCTAAGAAAAGTCTGTAAGGACATGTGGAGCAGAGGAAATGCGTCAGCAGAGGAGGAATACTAACCTCTCAGGACAGACTCATCCATTCACACACACAGACTTCAGTATACTGAGTCTGTGCGTAAGGGTGTGTATGACCCCGTGTAGTCGGGGTCATTGTCTCTCCATTCTGAATGTAGTTCAGCCTGAGAAAACAGGTGAACACTGAAACACTGCTTGAGTAGGATGTCTTCCAAATATGCAAGGCACTTTCTACCTGAAAAATCTGAATGTTGCACGTCCAGGAGCTGCAGATTTGAGACCTGAGACATGACTCGGTTTAGACTTAAGTTGCTTTGAGAAAGACAAAACAACACTTTCACTGCAAGTTTGAGATGCCTGACTTTAAGTCCCTGCATCTTGACTTTCACTTTGCATATTAGCTCTTGTGGTTTTGACCTAGACTTGACCCAAGGGCCTTGATAATGGACTTTTACCTATGAGTCAAATGACTTGGTCTTTGGCCGTCCCACAGGACAGGAGTTCCAAACTTTTTCATGTCAATGGCTTCCACAATTGATGCACATTAGACCACAGACCCAACATTTGAGAGAATTTTATCATAAGGAATCGCCCTCTTCGTATATTTTTTTTAAGGGTTGAAGATAAAGTCTTCACAGTCAATCAGTGACCAATGAGGCCAAAAAAGGCCAAACCTATTTCATCCCTTGTTCCAACTTCCAAGAAATGTAATAAAAGTAAAAATATTCTATTCCCTCTTTTGCTGGGGACCACCTACAACCCATTCAAAGACACCTGTTGGTCCCTGGACCCCAGATTGAAACCCACTACCATAGGATACTGGATTAGGGCTAGCTGATAATTCAATATTATTTAAAACCGACTTTCAGTATCAAACTGCTGCCATGATCTTATCACCATTCTACAACTTTCTGCTGCCCAAACTAATGTTTCAGAGCTCAAAACTAATAAAATTATGTATTTAGGTATCTTTGGGGATGGCGATGTCAGGGTGTTGGGTGGTTTGTCACCACTCTGGTCCCAGACTGAAAAAAAATGTACAGACATTTATGGTCCTCGTGAAAGCACCACCAGCAGGTCAAATGTTGACCAATACTTTACCAAAATTCTGCAAAACACCCTGTGCAGACTTACGATCATAAAAACAGACAGACAAGAAACGATTTAACCATATACCTTGCTTATCCAAGGTAGAAGCACAAAGAGCAAGGAAAGAGGACCTAATCAACAAAATCTGAGCAAGTAAACATAATTGGTGGAATCAACCGTTGAGGCCTGAATGATCCTAAACAGACCAGCGCATGTTGTTATGAGTGTTTTTCTTTTAATGAGTATGCTCGCTAGCATTAAACTGGTGCATTGTTGTAAGCTTCTATCTGTTTTATCCTGTAACTACAATGCACACTGACTGACACAGAAAAAAAACAACTGCTTGACAGGATGAATCTCAGTAGACTGAGGAGTCTGCGACTAATCACGGGCAGACCCAGATATCAGTTTTGAAATGGTTTAATTAACTATGGTGGCACCAAAAATACAAATCACCAATGTTAGAGGGCTTTTATGATTCCTTGAAAGAAAGGTAAGATTAAAAAAAATGGGTCAGAACTGGAAGGTGGCAGGTGAGAGGGTTAATAAAAGATGCAAGACGGGAAACAGGAGGATGGAGGGAAAGTGAGAAAGAATGAGAGAGAGAGAGAATGAAGGAGAAAATGACTGCGAGGTTAAACTATTTCTGGAATGCACCTTCACTTAAAGTCTAACCAGATACACACACACATGCACACACACGCACACACACACACACACACAGAGAGTGACAACCCGTTTCTGCAGTGTGTGATAAGGTAATAGGGGCATTGGGTTTCCACTCTTTCTCCACAAACACTATCTGATTCAGGGGACTTCCTGCTTTCTCTCCGCCTCCCCGCTCCCTTCATTCTTTGATATTAATACTTCATAGTGCGTGCTGCTTCATGTGTGTGTACTCGTGCCAGAAACCATATACAGCTTATAAATGTCAATCCAGCAGTAGGGTGTATCTACGTGTGTGTGTGTGTGTGTGTGTGTGTGTGTGTACAGTATCTGTATTTCTATGACTGTGTGTATTCCTTTCTTTCCACTGCTACTTAGTGTAAAGTTTATTTGAAGTCCTGTACGTTAACTTAAGTATCCTATATATAACATTATGAGTTTATAGCTGTTAAAGCAGGATACCTTTCTGTCTTTTTTATGTCCAATATCTGTGGAGGGCAGCACTAAAAATAGTTCATACTACAGTTTCAACAGGCACGCAGGCAGTTAACCAGCGTTGCTCTTTGCTATAAGTCCCATCTGTGAATTTAGCGTAGCCTACTACACCATCAGTGGTGTAGGAGAGTCACACCATGACTCCACATGGACAAGTCACTCTGTGCACC
>JAJHUR010078214.1:0-18812 GCA_027495735.1 Lutjanus campechanus | reverse complement strand
TGTGAAAAAAGCTAAGTAATGGAGGTAAGACAGTTTAAAACCGTCTCTAAGCTTTATAGTACATTTTAAACGTTCACTGGAATTTTGTAATATCTACAGATAACTAAATTAACAAAAACACAAATTGAAAAATATGTTCATACATTAAACTTTGTATGTTAAATGTTAACATATTGGCACAAATTGAAAAACATATACAACAATGGAGATATAGACTGACAGAGCTGTGATGGGTCAATATCAGCCTACTGGAATCTGTCTGACTGTACTTTGAATCTTTTAAACACCAAGCAGGGTCATGCAGTCTTGCTCATGGGGACACATTGTGACAGTAATTTTTCACATAGCCCACTAGATGTCAGACTACTGCTTACAACTGCAGCATACCACACAGTCAATGTGATTTAACTCTGCACATGCAAACCCCTCAGATGCCACTGAAGTCTGTTCAAATGAAAATCCTCTGCATGATGCAGGCACATCTCCATATCTTTAAACAAAGACATTATCTCCAGCAGAACATTTTCATATTTAATTAAGATGCATTTGCCATCTCACAGTGTATGTGATCATCTGTTCAATTTCCATAATTTGAAGTACGTGTCATTTTTTTCCCTCTTGGCTCTAATGATTCTCACAGATGGCAGATAGACATATAAGTATGTTGAGTCTGCATCCCAGTGGATTATGTAATGAGGAGGTCTTGAGTGAGAATGGATGCAGGAATGAAGGACTGTTCCCCTCCCCTGGCTGGATCTGGCAAGTAGCCCCTCTCTGACCCAGACCAATCACATACCGAACATATCTGGCTGGGCTTGTTACTTGCACAGTGCTGAGGGAACATTTTTTGGGGATTGGTATCGGCACGAGGTAGATTAAGTCACGATGACTTCATCTTGGTCACATAATTGAGAGAAAAAGAGTGCAAAAGCAAGACGAGAAAGAGTCGGCTGAAGGTTTGGGGCACAATGAGTTTTCCACATATCTATTCACCACTACCAAGAATTGGAAAGTTTTGCTGTCAAGACCCATCGTAATGAGTTTTCCATTACTGCTCAGTCTGTGGTAGGCCGTGGTCTGCAATTAATTCAGAGATGAAACACAAAACCACTGTGGAAACACTGGACACAAAGGGAGTATCCCATAGATATGCAATCTTGCATCAGTCATTTCATTTCCAATAAATAAGATATCTGCAATATGAATCTGCAGCTTTACCTGTAAGCTTTTTCCAAAAAGGTCCCACCACAACCTAAAAAGATGGACAATAGACAGGATAGATAGATAGATAGATAGATAGATAGATAGATAGATAGATAGATAGATAGATAGATAGATAGATAGATAGATAGATAGATTAATTAAGTGGTTCTCAGCCTTGGGGTCAGGACCCCCAAGGAGGGGTTGCCAGATGGTTGTGGAGAATCAATCATGGCAAGCTGCACGAAATGAAGCAGCTCTCAGCAACATTGGTCCCAAAAAGACATTCAACATGATGGACAAGCACTCAAAAATAAGCAAAATACAGCTGGCCTCAAGAAATGTAACATGTAACACATGTAACAACACACAGGAAATGAGGGCCTTATATTACACTGGCGAATGTTTTTTACATTGCTATTACTGCTACTATTAATTTTCATTTGATTTTATTGAGTGTGTTTGTGAGAGTCAAAGTGTGAAAAAAAACCCTCTCATTTTGGTTCTTCTGTGTCACAGTGTCAGGCTGAACCAAGCAAATATATCCACTTTGGCCAGCTATCACATGGAATGACTACTATGGAGCGATGGCTTCTCAGGAAAAGTATTCCAGTTCCAGAGACTGGAAAGGAAATCTCAAGGTGGGTCACCTAAAAATCCTCCGGCATTTCCAACAGAGACCTGAGCCCAGAGTCCTGTTAACTAGTAGGTGACCTCCCTGGATGCTGGTTTTTGCAAGAATATGTGCAAGCGTGTGTGTGCATCTGTGTTTATCAGTCTGCCCTTGTCTATAAGTATCTGTCAGACTGTGTACATTCCCAAACCTTTACTACTTATTGTTGGAATGAAATGTTGCTCTGTCTCCACACTCTTCTAGAGTCGGAGTCGGCGTTCACTAGCTGGCTGTCAGACAGGCATCTCGAGTGTCTCCAGCTGCACAGTGCTTCTGTGTGTGTGTGTGTGATGCACGCGTAGCTCCACGTCAGCTACTGCTACAGAAAGCAGCACTTCGTTTCTGGCCTGCTTTCTGTGTCTTTGGCTCCAGCAGTCTCTCCCTCCAAATGGATGTTGTCCAGTGTCTTTCTGTAGCTGATTCACCGTGCCAGAGGACAGCCTGATAAGGGAAGAGAGAAGCTCTGACACAGGAGGCTGATGCCTGCGTGGCTTCTTCTTATTATGACGACTGTGCTCACCTAAGAGAAGCTGCAGACCAGACAAATGAGGATTTCCTCATTCGTGGCGAGGAAACCAAAAACTGAAGAACTTGGTTCGTGACACACAGTTAGGTGACAGATGAAATACTTCTGTCTTGTGATGCACATGGAGAGAATTACTGCCTTTTATTATTCTTTTCCCTTAGTGGTTCATGTAGACAAGCTATCAGCAACACTTTCAGCAGTTTCATTGTTTGGGAGGGGAATTGCATGAATCTAGGCTCACTCTCCTCAGTATCTCATCATTTATAAATGTCTAGGAAAATAGAGGGAGGTACACTGCAGTCAAAAATACTGCCCACCCGTCTTTTTCCTGGATATCATGGAGGCACACACACCTGCTTTTGCCATTTAACAGTTTAAGTCATGTGCTGCCAAATGCACATTTAAAACCTTCTTGATTCACTGGTATGTACAGTGAGTTTCAATAAAAAGAGCTGCATCACTTCAGGGTAGAGCTGCAATGATTATTCGATTATTGATTACTGGAAAATTAGTTGCCAGCTATTTTGATAATTGACTAAAGGAGCAAAATGTAAGACTCTAGCATTCAAAATTGACCACTGCAGTCCAAATAAGATGGAGCCAGAGATGGATGGATAGATCCCTATTTAATATCCGATCTATGGTTGAAGCGAGTTGTTTTCCCCGTCCCTTCCTCCCCAGTCCCTTCCTTTGGGCTCTCAGAAGTTGTGATGAGCATTTTTCACAATTTCTGGACATTTTATAGACTAAACGGTTAATCCATTAATTGAGAAAATTATCAGCAGGTTTATTGATAATGAAAATAACCATTATTTGCAGCACTATTTTAGACACTTGTTTTTGTGCATAATGCCCTGGTGGACTGATAAACAATTACTGTGTCACAGTCATAGTTTACATATCTGATCTCACTTATTAAGTTTAGATGAGAATTCATAAAGTTGTCAGTCTGCTGGCTGTGAGTGTGCTAACATGCAGCAACAGAGAAACCCTGGAGCTCCTGACCGTTGCTTTGACTCTGCTTTATAAATGTTATGTCTGCAGACGAGTGGCATCACTCCGATAAGTTGATCCCATGTCAAGATATTATTAGCTCTCTCTGTGGTAATCAGCGTCCAAAGGAGCAATCAATCATGTCAGAGCTTCTCTGTTATTTCTGGCCTTTCTCCAAAGGCAGCAAGGCCTCAGGCTCTGAAAAATGTGTGAGCTTGATCGGCCCCTTTAGCTAAAACATATTTCATCACATAACTGTTTGCATCAAGCGGTCACAGTGGCAGCAATAAATTCAACAGGATACAACTAATTAAATTACAACTGAAAAGATCAGACTGGATGTTGAGCAAGTGGTCACATTTAACATTTTACTCTACCTTGCCCACAGTACATTACCAGTGGATTCATTGTTACCATGGAAACAAGACAGATGTGCCTTGTTCTTTTTCATTGAACTTGTTGCTCCTTTGTTCTGCTGATGGGGTTCCACTACTAATAAATTCTGAATGTTGAAGCAAGAGGAGATTCCACACATAAAGGATTAGTGTGGCATTTTGGGAAATATGCTCTTTCTTTCTCTGGCGAGGAGCTAGATGAGGAGATTGATGCACTTTCATACCTGTCAGTTATAATATAAGGCTGCATTCAAAACGTCAAACTATTCCTTAAAGATATAGTAGTTTGCATGACAAAGTGATTGACAGAGAACATGACCAGAGCCAGCAATGGATACATCTGCTTCTGAAACAAAAGGATAAGATAGATAAAACAGAGATATCAGTATTTTTAATATGAGTGTTTGCGAGTGAAAAAGGGATTAGGTGTCCCAGGCAGCAGACATCTCTCCTCCCACAACTCAGATGACTTTGTGCAGTGGTGGAAAGAGTAGGAAACTACTGGTGCTAAAGTCCAGAATATTCTTCCCAAAAAATACTCAGAGTATTACTTTTTAAGCATTAATATTAACAGCATTATCAACAGCAGGTGTTCAGTTGAAAGAGGTTTCTGTATCTCTAAACCTTCCGTTCTAAATCGACCCTTCTTAAGCCCTTAGCCCTGTGCTCAGAGTTGATCTTGGGATAACTTAGCCCCTTTTCACACGTACAAATTGTTAACCGAGGGTGATACAATTCATTCTGCACTTCTGCTAGCCATGGATTAAATGGCTGCCTTCAAATGTAGTTGTGTTTACCGCATTCATGAGAAGAGGCCATATGAACATGCCCTTCATGTGGGATTCACAACATCGTTAACTGGTTGTTTTCTGAAAGCCCCGAGTTCATGTTGTGTACACAACTTCCCATGTCATAATTACAAGTTCATGAGTTCTATTTGAAGGCAGCAAATGTGCAACTACTGTGACTGTTCTGTGACTCTTCTACTACAGCCTGTTGTCCCGTCTGGCACCTTTTAGCTGTGGGTTTAGTTGATTTTCAGGGGATAACCTGTAAACTCGGGGCTAACCCTGCTCTGGAGCAAGGCCAACAAGCCCTAGGCTAAAGTTGGGGTTAACAAACTGAAAGTGCCAGTGTGAAAGCTTTCTTAGCCTGAAGTTAACAAGCCCCTTAGCCCGGGGCTAAGTGCAGTGTGACAAGCCCTTTGTTGAAAAGAAAGCAAATGTTGAAAATGTTTAAAAGATGCTGCTGGGGGACTTGTAAAAGTGATGTTTAGTTACATCTTAAGTAAATTAATGTTTAAAAAAGAAAATCATCAGTCCTTGGCTAGCTAGTTGGGTAGTATTTTGTTCTGTAGCAGAACTCTTGCTAATTAAAGCGATACTCCACCCAAAAAGGAAGATTCACTCAATATCTACTCACCCCTGTGCTGATGAGAGGATGGGTGAAGATCTCCAGCAAAAATCTCCAGCGCAAAAGACGCCATTTACATCATGTTTTTAGCCTAAATGTCAATTGTAGCCTCTCAGACTCGACCCGGGTGCACAAGAGATCTCGCGATATTTTCACACGTGCATCCATTAAGAGATATACGAAGTCTCGCGATACATAAATGCCATGTTTACAAGCTACCTGGGAGGCTACAGTTGACATTTTGGCTGAAAACATGGTGTAAATGGTGTCTTTTGTGGTTAAGTTTTAATGTCGCGGCTTACGGACACTTGGATTACACCACACGAGCAGGATGGGGACATTTTGGAGACATTCATCAGCACAAGGGTGAGTAGATATTGAGTGAATCTTCCTTTTTGGCTGGAGTATCACTTTAAGCAACTAATCTACATCAGTTGTTAGCTAGCTAGTTACATCTGATACCTAACATTAATATTTCCAGAATGCCAACTAGTAAGCATTTCGCTAACATTATCTAACTTATGTGACTATGATATATCAACATCTATGAGCCTAGCACATCACATAAGAACTGTTGGAGCACAGTAGAGCAAAAGGGTGTGGGGACTTAGGAAGGGTCAGTTAACTCCTGCTCTGTTCTGCGCATAGACTGTATATATACAGTCTATGGTTCTGCGCAGAGGTCAGGGTCAACATCTCCAAACTTGTGCCTGCTGCAGCTTTTTTTTTTTTTTTTTTTTCATGGATATGTCACGGTTTTCCTTGGCCCGTTTGCGATCAAACAGCCGTATTGGCCTCAAAAATGCAGATAAAAGATTTAGATGTTAATTCAAAGTGTAGGCCTACTCAGTTGCAAATTATGATTTTAAAAGTAACTAACTACATTACATAGTGTAATGCATGCTTAAGTACAAGTAAAACAGGCTTGAAAAAGTGCTCATAAAAGTACACGTACCCCCCACCCCCCAAAATTGACTTAATTACAGTAATTTGAGTAGTTGTAATTAGTTACTTCCACCCCTGTTTTTGTGTTGTATGAAAACCAAAAAGCATGATGACCAGTGTCTCTGGATTCCCGTAAGATTTCTCTTTTGAGCAAGTTCTCACTCAACAATTATGTCATTTCCCTTTGACCTCTGAAGCGTGAAAACAAGAGGAAGTGGTCTGAACAGAGTTGTTTCAACTGCTGACGGTCAGTTTGAGACACTGTAATTTCATCTTGCACTTGGTAAAGACTATGCGTATTTTTATAGGACAGACTACAAAAAAAAGTGTTACTGGATCAATTTAATGTCCAGTCTGAGAAGTCAGCTTGTTGAAAAATTAATCTTCCAATAATTGTGAGTCACTAGTCTGGGTTACATCAATCATGTATTATTTTCTGTCTTAGTGACACATCCATCTTTTGCCTACAGTTTGACCTGGTGCCCATCCATCTTTCTTGCCCTCCTTGTCTCTTTCATTTCACTCAAGTGCTTCAGACTTCATTCCTGATGCTAATTTGTTCACAGCTGTCATCCAGCTTGTCATTCTCCTGAGACAAATGGGCTTCAACAGGAGCTGAGGGCAATGGAAAGAACATGCATGCTGCCAGGTAAGACGCCGAATCCACATGCACACACAAGGAATAATTTACAGGTATTAAGACGTTTCAGCTCTGGATTCTTACCACATGCTGTCTCTTGCCAAAGCTGTAAAATTTAACAAGACTTTTTTATGAGACCCTGAAAGGGATATATGCATAAGTCACCAACTGGGCTTATTTAGGTTTACCAACAATTGCATTTCTAATTAGAACATGCCTGCACAGTGCTTGTGTTAATTATTTGTAGGAAGCCACGTGGCAAACAGCTTGAAAACCTCTTCATGGAAAGAGAACTTTTCTCCAAGAGAGAACCCTCCTCCTCTCGTGTTTGCTTGTAGCGCTGCAGCATGCAGGCAGGATGCTGTGAGCTCTAACTCAGCTGGCGGTTGAATGACAGCGGAGCCAGCTCGTCCCTTTTTCTCCAAGTATCCATCCTTCAACTGGTTCCCAGAAAAACTCATTTATGCCTCTCCCTCACTGAAGCTTCCAAATGGCTGTTTTCTTCAAAAATACCCTGCCAGGGTTTGCTCATCCAAACAAACTTCTCAGCATTTCATTAAAGGGATAGTTTGGATTATTTGAAGTGGAGTTGTGGTACTTATCAATAGACTGTATTAGCTACAGTATAGAGCAGCAGCATGGAAGCTAAGCCATGTATAGCTCTGGACAGGGTCAGCAACAAAAGGTATTAAGTCTTCCTTAAAAAACAATCATATCAGTTTAAGTGTACAGTATACTTACAATATTTTCTCAGTTTTACTTGACTACTTTATTGTCAGACTGCCTTTTTCTGATGGCAAACCACCGTTATATAAGTCAAATATTGCTCTCACCAAAGCAACCAAACTCCATAGGAAAAATTAATAATTTTACTTGCAGAACATGGAAGTTGCTGGTCTGCTTCTGCTTTGATCTATTTGTTTGTTTTTTTATGTTATTGTGTGACTTTAGTGTTTTAAAAGGAGAGATTGGATTCACACAGTAACTCAAAAAGTAACAGATCAAGACAGCGATAGATCAGCCACTCCCATGATCTACAACTTAAAATGACTGATTTGCCTATGGAATTTGGTTGGTTTGAAGAGTGTGACATTTGGCTTAGGCTATATATTGGCTGTTTTCCATCTGCAAAGGCCATCTGACAGCAAAGTAAAGTGGTGAAAATATTCTAAATACAGCATACACTTAAACTGATATTGATTTTTTTAGGTGGACCCTTTGTAAGTGATAAAATACCTTTTCCTGCTGACCCTAACCACAACAGTTCTTTGCTTAGCTTCAGTGCTGATACTCTCTCTGCTTCTCCTGACTATACTAATACCTCATACAACCCATCATCAGATAATCCAAAACTATCCCTTTAAGGTGTTGAAATGTTCCTGTATTATCCAACTTTATTGTGGTTTTAGTGTTTGCTCTCAATGGAAAATGCCAGGCACACCTAACTATTAACAAGATCACTCAGGTCCAGCTAATAAAACAGCTGTTACAAGCCAAGTAAAAGTTTCCTTGTGCAGGAATTACACAGGTCATTATACAAACATGTCCACTCCAGAGTAACATGTCAATAAAAGCACAGATCTGTATACTCAGGCTATAGTTTTATAGTGATTGTCTACCTTTCCTTGCCTATTTCACTTTTGATCTTTTATTTTGTAACACAGAATGTAAAAAAAGGTCTTTATGAGCACAATGAACGTCACTGCTGCCTCCTTCGGCAGAATTACGTATGAGAAATGGCTTAAGGAATGAGAGCACAGATTCCTGGCAGGTCACATAAGAACACTCCATTCCCTGGCAAAGATGTGGACATTTGGGGCTTTTTTTGTGTAGAGTTCGGTTTTTGTTTGTTTTCCCGTAGCTCTCTGGACAGCCTTGGATATGGTTGTGTGTTTTGGCTGAGGCTCTTAGCTTGGTTCAACTCTAAAGGACATGTTCTCATGTGCTGTTTCTGAAGCAAGCAGTCTGTGTTATTGACAGCGGTCTTTGGAGGTTGTTTCACAGGTTGGGTGAAAATTGTCAAACCCAGTCTCACTTTGTGTCTTTTCATAGTCTCATTTTAACGTCACTGAAATTTTTGCACGCTGTTTCTCAGTAAAATGTCATTTTTATCTGCAGCTGTCCTATTTGTGTCCATGTTTGTGCAAGAGAGAGATACAAATCTACTCTCATTTCTATTCTACACCTTGAGGAAGTGGTCAGAGTTAAAGTTAGAGTCGAGCATCACTTTTTGCACCAAATTAAGCTGAAACTCCTCATTGTGTGAAATTTCTTTTTTGAGCAGGAAATGAACACCTAACCTAAATATATGATTCCACAGAGCAAAACAAATATATGATATGTGTATATATATATATATATAATATGTCCAAAATATCATGAGAAAGTTGCTCTTCAAGATGATCTCCACTTCAACAGTCAGCAGAGGTGGGAACTGGGAACTAAGTACATTCTCTGTGACTGTATTCACTATTTAATATTTATTTTTCTGACAACTTTTTACCTTTACTCTCTGCATTTTAACACAAATATTTTAACGTAATGACCTAAAAAGCATAACAAGACGAAACATACAGGTGGAGGGAAGGTGAGATTCAGCAGGAAAAAATCAACATCTCACAACAATTAGAGTCCTGACACAACAGATATCAATGCAACAGCAATCATCTCTACAAAAAGCCCATCTTGACCGCTTCAGCGACACATACTCAGCATTTCTTAGAGGTGTTCAACTGCTAATGCCACAACACAACACAAGTAAATGTAAATGTAGGCCTGCTGCTATGGAGGAGGAAAGGAAGAGCCGGGGAGGCAGAGAAGGTTGTTTTTTTAATAGATTTATTTTCTCAATTTTGTTGCTTCACTCTGGTCTTGTTTTTGTTATTTTACTTTTACATGATGTTTTCTTTTCCTCACTTTTCCTCACCAGCTGTTACCTATCTGTGTCCTTTAATGTTTTGGTATTATGGATTGTTTTGTATTATTAGTATATTTGTATGGTGTGTATGCACTAATTGGTGAATAAAAAGACGGGGGAAAAGGTGAGGTTCAGTTCACTTTGCACAGAAACAGCTGGTAAAAATGCCCTTCAGAGGGCAACTTTTTACTTTTATATTTTGAGCACATTTCAGAACATGTCTCTGGTTGGATTAAACCACTTAAGAAAAGGTTTCCTATAAATAATCATCTAAAGATGCCTCAGGAAAAAATGAGGAAGAGGAGGAGATACCAAGGCACATTTTTCAGGACAGAGAAAACCCACTGGACACTATGAGCGATGCTAACGACTAGTTAGACACTATAGATTTCACGTTAGCACTATTAATGTCAGCTATATTGTTTTATTAAGTCACCAGTTTTTGTCAGCTCCTGTCAATGTTTCTTTATTCTTGTTGTCACAGTAATATTTTAATATGTCTTCTCATTTACGGTTCATTTCAGAGCAGATTTCTTGCATTTATTTTGTCAGTTACTTCTTGCCACATCTTCTGCTTGTGCATATTTGTTATGGCTGAAGGGTACTTTTTTGCATGACGTGATTGTGCTTTTCATATTCTTCAAGGAGCAACATTCTCATCTTTTTTTTTCTTCTTTCCTCTTCGTTGTCCAGTTTGGAGAGGCTAAATAACACAGGCTAACAGAGTGTGTCAGCTAAGCTAGCTAACAACTTATAATAATGCTGTCTACGAACATTAAAGAATCATTTTAGTGAAGCATAACCATGGTAACTGAAGAACTCTTTTATGACATAAACTGCTGTGAAAGTTGCCTCATGTTTACACTACCAGTTGCTACAAAACAGGGAAACGTGGGAAGCTACTGTACATTGTTGCTGAGTTGCCAGAGACATGTTGCTTAAGTTCTTGTTGATTTCAATGTGTGCTTGTGTGTAGAGTCAGCAAACATAGATCAATCTTTTTGTTGATGACAATGTGAGAAAAAACGGTAGGGTTAAATAAATGTGGAAACTGGCTAATGGCTAGCATAAGTTTTTCTCACATCATTTACACAGCACAGGAATCATGAGGCGATGGGAAAGTAGTGAAAGAAAAACAAACGACTGGTTGGAGCGATGAAAAAAGTTGAGGCCAACTCAAGTTTGATTTGTAACACCTCACGCCGTGACAAGTTTCTGGCTTCATGTCGCCACCTTCTATTGAAAATAACTTGTAGCCTGATACTTTGTTGCTGGTCGTGTGAACATACCCAAATAGGCAAAGAGACAAACTAAGCGATGCTCTTAAGTGAGCTCCTTATCTTAAATAAATATTTTTCTTAAGGGACGAAGTTAGAAATTTAGGGTGTTTTATGCAGCTGGGCTCTGTACTTTTTCACTTTTAAGAAGTTGAATCAGCACTTCTCCTTTTAACAGTCTTTTTACACAATTTTGTACTTATGTTTCAGTAAGAAATGTGTGTAAAAAATGTTTAACTACCTCTGACAATCACAGTTTCATCTGATGGGGGCAGTGGTATGGACAGGGAAAACAGCCATTTTAATTAACAAGGGATACAGCACAGAAAGTGTTTGTGATTGAGCAAAGCAAACATTTATCTGGATTTTTTGCGGCTCACTAGCGAGCATCCAGTGCACAAGTGGTGAAGTCAGAGGTTTGGACAGCTGGGCCCCGAGGTAGAGGGGAGGATGTGGCGAGATTAGAAGGAGCTGATTAACAGAAAACAGGCTGGAGGATGAGGAATCTCCATCCATCTCTTAATTTCCTTCACTTATCCCCCTTTTTCTCTGCATGCCCTCACTCCATTCCGAGAGAAAGAGATATGGACGGGCCTCAACTCTCCTTCCTCTTCTTGTTTTCATTAAAAAAAAAATCTAAGGCCAGAGTGCGTTGTCCGGGTGTTTTCATTGGTGCTTACATCCACTGTAACATCAAACAAGATTCAGATGGAGGACAACTTGGGATCCCTTTTGCCTCATCATAAAGTCATCTTGAGCCCGGGGGGTTCTCGTAAGACAACATGCACTGTGCGGGTGTCTGGGTCTTTTGAGTTGTAATTCTTCCGCTCTTCATCCCACTGGGTGCCTTTGTTTTCACCATGTACACACACAGATGTGTGATGATTGGCAGGGCGGCGGAGGTATTGTCTTTCTAATCTGCATTGGTGTTACAGTAAAAGCTTGCATGACTTCAGGGAAGAGTTGTTTTTTGTTGAATGTTCACTGATGTGAATATGGATGAAAAGATCGGTCAGGGGGAGATTTAAGTTTATGTTGAATATATAAGTGGCCTTTGATGATAACTTTTCTTTCATTCTGACTCAGCAATGAACTCTTGAACTTCAGCCTTTATTTCACAACAAACATCTGTCTAAAACAGTCATTGATCAGCAGCAAACTGACTCAGAGGACGATCATCTACTGGTTTTGTCTCTAGCCTTTTCAAGACATGTTCCACATGGTCTGGAGAGACAGCGTGATGTGAGTAATGCTGACTGGACAGTTGTCTCTGCATGGTGCTGCAGTAGGCTACCAGATGTGTGAGTGTCTGCATGGCTGATTGTTCCACTCAACACGTGTACACACATTGCCTGACGTCTCCCTCATTTGGTTACTTGCAGGTATTTTACGAGACTTTAAAACCAGGAAACACAAGTATTTGATCCTGCTTTTTAACTGAGAAGAAAGTGCTGACCTTGTCTTAACGAGTCACACACAGTTCACACAGGCTCGTGAATTTAATGAAAACTAATAAATTAGATCAGCAGAGTTGCCAAAATGCCACACCAACTTCCTGAAACTGGTCTTAGACAGTGGAAGTTTTTTTTCTATAAATTTTCCCAGGCAAGTGAACACAGTAGAAAGTTCCACATCCAGTGAAGGTAACTGGTGATGATGAAAATACAGGAGTGGAACACACCCCGCCTGAGTAAAACTGCTCTGTGGCACTGAAGAGACATTACCCCTCTCACATAGTTACCTCTAAATAAATGTCTAAAGCCAAAAAGACATAAAATTATCAAAAAAAAATTTTTAATCAAAGATTAGAGAAAATAACTACAGATTTGTAAATAAGAACATCTCCTAGTACCTCAATAAAAACAGATAGAAGCTTACAAAAACGCACAGGGAGAACATTTCAATGAGGAATTTAAATCATATATATAGTTGGTGCACTTATTAAAAAAAATCTTGTGACAACATGCTCTGGTGGTTAAATGATGAGAGAGTGAGAGAGACGATTAGTTTCAGCTCCTGTTTTTTTAGCTGTGAGATTGTGCACAGAGGAATGCAACAGCGTGACAGGCTGTAAACTTTACAAACTGAGTCTCCAAATCACCACAAACCAGAAAACTCACTGCATTGGCAGCAAAGAAGAGTGATAACGCAGGACACGCGCTGCAGCCGCAACTTCACCATTGCGCACTGGGGGAGCCTGCGGGGCAGGTGATACATGTTTGTTTGCTTGTTGTTTGTGCTTGTTTTTGGCCCCCGACAGGCTCAGATTGTTACTCTTTGGAAAGGGGAAGGATCGCAGTGCGACAGAGTTTGAGATGTTTTGTTTAAACAGAAACAGCTTTTTTATTGCTCTTGCCAAGGTCACCAGACTCCCTCTGTAAAACATCATCATTGTAAGCTTCATTCAAACTTGACAAAGACATCTTGGTTCATCTTTCCACCGTTCAAACAATCACCAACTCTGGTTTGGTCTAAATAAATCCTTAATTCACAGCATGAAGGAGCGCAGAGTGTTGCAGTGCAGGTAACGCTGGACAGTGGCTGCAGCAGCTTGGGGAGAGAAGCTCCTCAGGAACACTAATTTTATAACTGAACTATAGCAGGACGCACATTTTTACTTCCTCTCACTGTGTGAAAATGTGATGTTTTCACATCACAAACAACAAAGATGGGCATTAGAACTCAAGTCTTACTGGTAAAAACAAACTCATGAAGGCTCATAGAGGAATTTAGTGTCCTGCATTATATATATATAAAAAAAAGGCTGAATCATTGAATATTCGTTAATCTTATTTGATGAAAAAAAACAACCTTAGGGTCAGCCCTAAAGCATGTACCTCCGGACAATGCTGGATTTTCTGTGAATGGAGCCCAAGTGATCCTCAGTCTGCTCTGCCTGTGTGTTTGTTTAATGTATAAAACTCTTTCTGCAGCTCCAAGCAAAAGAAAGAGACAGAAATGCAATGTGACTGTTGCTCGCTACATTTTTATAGAGTTCCAACCTCAAAACCTCCGCACCGTAGTGGCTGAGGGCTCCACACCACTGCCTAACCGGCTGAACTCTTACTTGTAATAGAGTATTTTTCCACTGTGGCATTGGTACTTTTAATTAAGTCACATTCCGTGTGATTCCCCCACGACTGTGAAAATGTCACGGGTTGTTTAAACCAGTTCCTCTTAATACTTTTTCTTTCTTTGTGACCCTTTAATGAATACAAAGAAAAGTTGTACTCGACACCCCTTGTTCCACAGTTCTTGTTTATGTGGTGTGAGCAGTGTGATTTTTCCTTCGTAGACTGTTTCATTTCAATGTTTTTAGAAGCCTTGAGAGATAAAGTACAGTAGTTGAGACAAAAAAGCAAAGATTATATAAAAGGGCCCTTGGGTTCATCTTACAACCACTTGTGAGGGTCCCGACCCCCTAAGATTGTCAAAAATACCAATACTTAAATACTTTTTCGACAACACATGTTTAAAATGATACAATGTCTGTTAATTATAGTATTGAAAGTACTGAAGCTGTAAAAAAAAATTATCTATGTGCTCATTCGAGACCTCAGTTCAGTTCAGTCTTTATTGTCCTGCCAGAAATTTGGTTTGGAGCAAAACCAGAAAGAGTTAAGTGACTTTTTTTGGACCAACACTGTTTGCAGATTGTCAATTTAAGAAAAGTAAAAATTATGCTATTTTGTGTACCTTGAACTTTTTCTTTGTGTCTTGGTATCAAAAGAGCTATAATAGTTTTTTATACTAGCATTGTAAAGTTGTGACATTTAAAATTCTGGTATTCTGACAAGTCTACATGTTAAAAACCACTGTTTTAAACTATAAAAGACCTCCCTTGTCTCAACAATAAGGCCAGAGTGTATCTTTGGTCCTGACTGACTAACTGACTCCACAACACTTCTGCTCACATTCTTGGACGTATTTATCACGCTTTATTTTCTGACTCAGAGGCACCAGCAACGAGCAGAAAGCTATAGATAACGACACACGCTGCTCTCTTAGACCCAAGTTTATGTTTTCACACAGTCTGATCTTTGGTGTTTGTGGTTAAAAAGGTTTTGGTCAAGCTCTTAAATACAGACGAGGAAGTCGCTCAAACACAAGTATGTTAAAGGGGAGTATGTTTCTTTAGGTTTATTCCGGCACTAATTATGTAGCAGTGAAAATGTTAAGTGTTTGCATGCCTTTATTAAAGATGTGCTGTTATGTATCATCTTATGAAACAGCAGTTGTTCATTCGGCTTGTCATGTGGTAAACGTGAAATTAATGAGACAGTTCAGCAGAGGAAGTTCAACCAATATCAACAGTTTGGCCGGATGTTTGCAAGGAAATTTGAATTTAGGAACTCTTAGAACTTCAGCCCATTGTAGTCACTGAAGCTTTTAACCCTGGATTCTGTTCAAAAAACACAAACTCTTCCCAAATGCTTAAAATTACTGACATGCCACAGTGCAATGTGACAAATCACATGGACAGAACAATACTAGATGATGAGCAGAGGTTCAGTTTAGCACTATATTTGTACCTGAATGGAAAAAAAAACATCATGCACAAATGCTGTTGGCTTTTTTAAAATAGAATTATACATAGTTGTAATAGCAAGCTGTTCTAATGAATCATCTGTGAATACATCTGTGATGTTTTCACTTTTCCTAATGATGACTTACTCTGCTTCCTTGACACCAAATATTTAAGACTTCAAATTGCTCCACTCAATATAGTATAAACAATGGATCAAATAACTTTATGTAATGTGAAATGGATCATTCATAGTGACAAACCCACCGAGACCTGTCATCTGATTCTGCAGTTCCCATTAGTTCTGAGGAGAATTTTCCTTCTTTTACAGTTTCTGACTCAGTGCTGTGTGTAGTGTGTAACGACTGCTCTCAGATAAAATAGTTTTGTGGCGACTGTTTGAATTTGCCAGAAGAATCAAAGGTATTGTAAACATAGTTTGAGGATTTGATTTTGTGTTTACATTTTTTGAAAAGGTTTTAAGAAACATGTCTTAGCAATTGTTAAAAACTATAAGTCATTGTTTTGGTTTTCAATCCGCAGTTTTACTGTTTTGGTTTACTCCCGCCACTCTGCATAATGCTCAGCTGCAGTAGGCAGCTGTTCTTCATCAAAAAAAAAACACTGCACACTACCTTTCCAGCACCAAACGGCTAACAGACAC
Source organism: Lutjanus campechanus (assembly GCA_027495735.1). Lineage (NCBI taxonomy): Eukaryota > Metazoa > Chordata > Actinopteri > Lutjaniformes > Lutjanidae > Lutjanus > Lutjanus campechanus. Next base: position 2,644 of record JAJHUR010078214.1, on the reverse strand, counting down.
ATTTAGCAACTAGCTGGAGAAGATAGGGGAGCATTTTGCAGCTAAAGAGCAATACATTTCCCTCAGGAGTTGGTGGAGACCAAAAACAGCACTAAAAGGAGCGTGTATATTCCACTTCTTAGCTACAAATTGTTACGTCATACTGTATATGCTGAATTTGTCAATAAGTAGCTGTTTGCCAACATGTTCTCTATATCAACTTAAAGCTGGGGTAGGCAGCTTATTTTCGGTGTAATTGGGCAAAACATCCATGATAGTTCAAATTGGCATTTTTGTGTCTTTTAACTAATTGTTGTTGTTTTCCAGTCTGCAAATATGTTTGCTTTTAAAGACAAAATGTTTTTAAAGATAAAGCTCTGATAAACCCATCTAGCTAAAAGTGATATTTGGCAACTAGCTAGGGAACAGTTGAGCATTTAGCAACTAAAGAGCCAGATATTTCTCTCAGGAGTTGGTGGAGACCAAACAGAGAACTAAAAGGAGACTGAATATTGGATGTAATCAGGTGGATGCAACCACAACTTTACAACTAGACTTGTGCTCCTCCTCTTGGCTCTGTTTTCAGGTGACTTTGGCCAGTCACTGGTTGGTAGGATAGTAGGAAGTTGGGACTAAAACGGTGACAAAAATCAACTAAAACATGTTTAAGTTGGTCTCAAAATATATTTTATCATGTAACATTTATTTAAAACACAGGAAAATAGTTTGAAAGCCACTAATGCTCATATACATATTAATATAAACCAACAATACCCACAGCATTCAAGTCTCCTCTTCACTATCATAATGCCAGGATGGTTGTTTTTCCAGCTCATGTGCTCAACACACATCATAGTTCCATTGCACCATCGTCCAGTTTAACTCCATATGGTCCCGTCTTAGCGGCTGGGTCAACATGTAAGTGGTCATGCAATTTGTGTTACTGTTTAAATACTTCAAAGTGCTCACATATAGAAACTATAACACACTTTGATGGTACAGCCCGCTGCCGACGTTAGAAATGTGGTGGATTTCAGAGAAGGATGCCCTCTACTGCCCTCAACATGAAGGTATTCCAGTCTTTTTGATTCTTCCGGCTTCTCTAGAAGTCATCATCGTAGTCCGTGTTTGCGAGGCTGCTGTCAGGGAGCGTATAAACAGATTTGCTCTTTTTCTTCCTGCTAAGTGCTCCCATCTTTGCAGGTTGTTGATTCCCGGAGAAGGACAAGTAAGCAGCGATGCTATTTCGGACTCCGTAGCTCACCATGTTGTCGCTGCAGCCCTCTGTGCTGACCAGTTGTCTCCTGTTAAGAGAGGAGGTTCAAAAAATGAGGACAGAGCATCTTAGAATTGCAATTTCCTTCACTTTTTGTCAGATTAAATAAACTATTTAACTATTTAAATACATTTGGTTCCAGTTTAAGGATTTGCTGGCTTTTGCTCTCATATATGGTAAATCAAGTAAATTCAAATTTTGGGGATTTTGATTGTGGGTTGGATAAAAAAGGCAGTTATCAGGACTGGGATTTCATCATTTTTACAGTAAAGCCACCTTACCCTTTGATAAATACAAATTTATTGGGACATTGTGGCCAAAATGTGAAGCACCAAGTCAAAACCAATACAGAAATAACAAAAAGCAATAGTTATACTGAATGCAGAAAACAGTATGAGTACATTTAGCTAATAATTAGCCTGATCAGCCACTGTTAGTGAGCAATACAAACACACATTATAAGATTGTAAACTATTAACTAACAACCTTATAGCATTACTTTAGCAGCTAACTAGTATTTCTGTAATGGTGACAAAATATTGATAAATATACATTCAGTTATAGCATTAATTTGAATTAAACAGAGGCATCTACACCAAACTCCCTTTAAGAATTATGACATATTAACCATTCTTCACCTGTGCGCAAAAACTTCTTACTCTTGAGACCCAAGATAAAAGACACCATAAGCGAACAGTCTTTCTCTCTGTTCAGCGTCAATATGATCCAAAGATAAACTGTATGTCTGTAAAAAACTCGTTATGAGCCTTTGTTTCATTAGCTGTGCTATTTTAGTGAGAGAAGACTGGAAATGAGAGATAAATTGTTTCAATAATTAAGTTTTCTTACTAAAATGTGCTGGTTGGTGGATCAGAAAAACGCCAAATTAAACACTGAAGTCCACAACTTTCTCTTAAGGGTACAACAACCAGTTCAAAACACTGCATGCCAACTGGCCATGTGGGTACTTAATTTTAGAAAGACCATTATGGCCACACTCTGGGGCATCCATGGCACTAGCCCTGAATTTGGATCAGCAGATTAATCAATTTTTAAAAGCTATTTTTAGTTGCAGCCCTAATCTATATTCTTACATCTGATCTTCGCTATTTCAACATACAGTAAAAGACCAGGGAGCACATGACGCCAAATAAGCTATAATCTGCCATAATCATTCTGCAAAGTAATGCTGACAGATCAAAGTTTGTAAATGTCATCAGCAACCCTCTGTTGTACCTGTCAACTTTCTTCCAGTCAAAGTTGCGTCTCATGACAACAGGCGGACCATCAGGAATTGCTTCTAATGGTACAGTCGTGCCAGACAGACAGGGGGAGGTTAATGCACAACACAGACCATCAGCAAAGTCTGAAAAATGACAAGAATAAGGG
>JAJHUR010078212.1:54725-114860 GCA_027495735.1 Lutjanus campechanus | reverse complement strand
TGCATGTGTGTGTGGTCCTACCTATTGTAGCTGTCTACACCAAGAAACTAGCTGTCACATCTGATGAGGAAGCATATCACTCATGTTTCCAAGATTTAATTAGCAGAGCCTGGGCAAAGTTGCCCTTGGGAAGCCAGTTTTCCTTTTTCTTAATTGGTGCATTAATTAGATCAGAAAAGCACATTGTGTTTGCCCACTTGAAAGCTTGACACTGTTGAAGCATCTTATGAGTGTAGGTGTGTCTCTGCATGTAATATGAGGGATAAGAGGAAAATAATTACATCCTCAGGAAAGTGGGGGGGAGACAGGTTAGAGTGCGAAACCAGGGTCTAATCCACAGGTTCCCCACCAGCTACAGGTGTCAAATTATTAAACACCCCCGACTCCAGTGAGTCCATTTCCTTATATCAGTTCTGCGCCTCGCCAAGCCATTTCAAAGGCAAACCTACTGCATGTAATGGTTCTTTTCCCTTTCTGTTTTCAGCATTCACACATCTACATGTTTTCCACATTTAATCATGCTCCAAAACCCAAACAGAATATTGAAAAAGGGATTACACTCTGTGAACCCACAGAGATAACAGCCCATGCTTAGCAGGGACCCATTACATCCAGATGATAAAAGCCCACAAAAGTGCCAGGTGAAACCCATCTGGCTACACACATCTTGCACACAAATTTGGAATAGGTTAAATTTCCCATATGATAGCTTCCTTGCCATTAAATTTGTTTCTGTAATACAGTCAGATTACCTTTGTCCTCCTCAGTGATGTATAATAATGCCAGTGCTGCAGGTTACAGATCTACTATCATCACCTAATGACTATCACTCAACACTGAGCTATTCACTTATCACACTTACACACAATAACACCGTTAATGATCCCTGAAAAAAAAAAATCCTCATACAGGAAGTTTAGATGAACAGCATCGTAACATCATTTATTAATTTCCCTGTCTACAGCGCTGCAATTTCCCTGTGATGATTGTGTTTAATGTGGCTGATTTTGACTTTTAATTCTGCACTAAATTTGTATTCCAGGGGAGGGGTCCATGTGCAGTGGAGTAGATGCTGCATCCTGAGGTGGTGGAGGAGCTGTGACGGTGCCAGTGCTTCAGTGCAGCAAGAGGCAGTCTGTTTGCATCCAAGGAGATGACTGCCCTTGTTTTTGTTGGGAAGAGGCAGTCCATGACTAATCCAAGAGACTATCCTTTTTTTTTTGGTAAGGACTGCAAGTATCAGTACTGTTATTTTGAAGTCTCAGTTAAGTTACCTGCAAGTCTCATTGGACTGTTTTTACATGAGTAGGACTCTTAAAGCCTTTTCACACTGGCAGTAACTCACTCGCCTCCAGTCATTTCAATGAGGGGACGGTGGCAGATGGGTAGACGTTGTGATTGCGGCAGTAGAAGTAAGAAGCAGTGGCTGCCCATGTAAATATGCACAGATTTTACAGAGTTCACCGTGCTGAATTTCTGGCGGTTGCTGCCTGATTTTGGTCAGTTGAATAGAAGGGGGCGAGCACTGCAAAAATAGCAGGTAACTGTGGGTCAGAAAGAAGCAAACATGGAGGGGCTGATGATGGTCGAAAAACCCAGAGCTGTACACATACAAAGGAATATACATTCTACTTGTGGTGATTGAAGCCTACTTTCTTGGGGAATTATGTACAAGATGGAGCCATGTTTTTCCCCTAACTTTATTGTACACATGCTCATATACAGAGATTCATATTTTATAGCTTGTTGCCTGTGTTTTACTGTGTTTTACAATACTATATTTTATTATGGCCATGCCAATTAGACCTCTTTCAATTGAAATTGAATTGAAATTGATTTTCAAGCTAGTATACACGTTGTGGAATTTTTCCGTGTGTTGTACCATTGTTATGTTCACCGAAGCGTCTGCCTGTCATCACAACCTTGGACCACTGTGGCAGCTTTTCCAGGGAACGCTCTCGACTCTTGGAGTTGTTATCTTGACTCTTAAACAACCACAATAGCTGATGAAAATCTATATGACATGACTCAGGAAGAAATCATATTCATATTCAAGGTAATACTCAAGTTGTATTCATCTTACGTTTAGTAAAGTTTAGTTTAAACAAAGTCTCTTAAGACTCGAAGAATCCTCCCCTTTTCATAGCATACAGCCAATGAGGCATTTTTTTGTCTGTATTTTACTTTGTAAAATTTTAAACATTTTTTTTTTGCATCACTGTATTTTCAGCAAAATTGGAGAGAAGTCTTCAATAAATCACTAGCAAGAAAGCCACTTGTGTCAGCTTGTGCTTCGAGGGAATTACAGTCAGAGACAATCCACCACTAGAAAGTAATATTTTTGTTATATTTAAAATATATATTTTAAATTATATAGTAATTATATATCACTTTTGTTCAAGCGACTTTATTCTAATGCCTCTCCCCTCCCTTTCTTCAGCTCCCCAGTATTAAATATGTGTAAAATGGAGGCTTAAGACATGCCTCAGTGCTCTCACTGTCTTATCACTCATCCTGGAGCAAATTAAGCTCATTATAATCCATTAGTGAGCGTCTTAGGGTTCCCTGTAGGCTGAAAGAAAACATATCTAATATCAAACCTCAGAGAGAGGCTGGTAGCCCTCAGAAATATCATAAAGCCTAATATTTTCTGATATTGCTGGTGAGGCTGTGGGAGCTGTGTCGCCAGACTGCACAAAGCAACATCTATTGAACAGCTAGGCGAGACAGATGATTATAGTTCAAGCATGTAGTTAACTCCCAAGTTAACTCGAGAACTGGTTAGTTAAGTATTCTACACCCAGACAGTGTTTGAACTGACATGCACACATACAGTAGATAAGACGCCCCCCTCTGATGTGTTGCGGGGTTTCATGTAAAACATGAGCATTCAGCTGTCCTTCACACATACCCTTATAATTGACTCAATTAGCAATCCTCACTGTCCCAATTCTCAAGCCCGGGGACTTGTGGGAAATATGTTCAAGTTATTCCATCTAAACCTTTGCCCGCCTACAAAGGCAGACTGCCTGAAAACTGCCAAGAAATTAGTCCCAGTGCTGCGATCAAACTACAGCTCAGCTGGAGAGAATAAGTGGAGATCCAACAGTCTTGTCATGTTCTATTTTATACTCCTCTACCCTCCTCTTCTCACTTCGTTTTAAAGCGCACCATGCCTGTAGCTGTCCAAAGCAATGCCTCATTATCAAGTGCACCCCCATCTCCATCTCCGCTGTCAGTGTATTCATCACACAGCAGGACCTATCCCCTCTTAACACAAATGTACAATTGGAGAAATGTGCCTCAAATTTTGTTTTCCAGTTAAATAGCTTTGCAAACGTTGCCGGAGAGCAGTGTTTTCGTCAAGACACAAGGCAACCTTGAACACTGTGGTAACAAAAGGAGATATGATGGATAGAGAAACTGATCAACAATAATGTAATGAGAGGAGTGCACTCAGCAGAGTGCAGGTCCCTGCCAGGCAACACGTGGTGAAGCACCTCCTGCAATGCCACCACAACTGCCAGATTTTTAAAAAAAAAAAAGAAGCAGTTGAAGAAGAACCAGTCAAGCTGCAGTTTACATCCATGTCTATCCAGATTCATAAAATGTAGTAAGGGATTTCACTTATAGACTATTTTACAGAGCAGCACAGATGACTGAACATTATGATGTCACAATGAAGTTCACCTTTGACCATTTGGATATAAAATGATCACTCATTGTGCAAACTTTTGTCATAATAAGCGTATATATTCACCAGAAATGTATTTAGTGAGGCCACTGTGACCTTGACCTGTGATCACTAAAAATCTACTTAGTTCGTCCTTGAGTCCAAGTGGTCATTTGTGCCAAGTTTGAAGAAATTCCCTCAAAGTTTTTTTTTTATTTTTAGATCCAGAAACGTAATGCCTGGGCCATGGCTATCGCTGGCGTGGAGGCATAGGAAAGGTCTTTCAAGGTTTTTCAATTCTGAATCACAGAGGTCCTTCAGCATACAGTCATGAATGTGCACAAAAAAATTAAGCAAATCAGTCCAGTAGTATTTTTAGATTAGCTGCAGACAAGCTCCAAGTCTGGTGATCATGCACACACACACACACACACACACACACACACACACACTTGCAAGCAATTGCATGATGCAAGTCTGGTGGGGATTAAAAATCCCCCAAACAAACCAAATATTCTTGCCTGATATCAGACAGAATTGTCAACTTGTTACACTACAGTCCATAACAAATACTGACGAAATACTCCAAGGATACAATTACTGAAAGAATTTTAAGTGTGTGTGATATTTGCATTAGACAGGTAAATTTTTAATTTAACCTAAAGGCAAGGCAGTTAAATATGCCTCGAAACAGCACTGACTGAGTTATGCTGAATAAAAAGAACAGGGAATTGTTTTCACAGATCGTTCTCCAGACTGGAAAAATACAGAGTCTGCATTACCAAGCGCTTATTAAGCTCCCTCCCCTCAGCTACAGTAGTTGCCTTTAGTCTGTGTATCAGGAAATATGGCTTTTTAAAATACCCACTCATCTAACAGTATGTAGTGGCGAACATTTAGTAGTGAAATTACAGTTTAATCAAAAGTTTCTCTTAGGTTGTGGTTGAGTTATAGGGAAAGTGTCTGAGCACTCGCTTTTTTTGACCGGTGAAACGGCATGACGAAAACAAAGAGTCACACAGGAGATTAAAAAAGTTAGACATAATGGACAATGGACAGATAAAACAGTTACGGTGATGTGTGTAATGATATGATAAGAATCCAGGAGTTAGAAATTAGATTAGATAAATGTGTGGGAAATGCGGGTGTCTGGTCAGCAGGTAATTAGTTTAGCTACTTTCTTAGTTTCACTCAATTTCTCGATTTCTAGGATCATGATTATGTTATTTTATCCCTCAGACACTCGGCAGTTGAGCCAAGATTTTCCACTGCTGCTGTTTGACATAACTTCAGACTATATTGAATACATAAAAAAGGTCTGTCCTAAGGCATTTATTAGCATCTCTAACTGTATCTCTCTCCGCATCTTCAAATCACACACATTTAAACTTTTCTATGTGATCTCCTTTTGATAACAAATGTAATATTTTTTCACTGAAACTGTTTGGGGTCCCACTTTAAAAATACTTCTTTTCTAGTCTACCTGACTCAATATCAGTGGCCCCATGGGGCTGTCCGTGGTGCTGAAGTAGCAGATGGATTTAGTAATTGCACCTTTTTGCCCTTAATCCTTCTCTCACTTTTGTCTTGGATCTATGATATTCTCAAGAGTCATTTCCAAAAAGGTTGTTCCCAGAAGAGTCGTTCATGAGTCAGTTTGCATGTGAGGAATGAATGAAATGGGTTACTTCAAAAAACCATTCTTCTCATCACCAGGGAGCACTGATCCATGTGATCCTTGTTAAAAATTAACAAATCGCCTACCGTGTGCATGTGCATGTGTGTGTGTTTGACCTATATAACAACAATATTGTTAAAACAATGATATAATAATACAATCACAATAAAATAAATAATACTATAACAATCAGTACACTACAATATAATGTAATTTCCATTATAATAATTAATATTACATTTAAATTTCATGCAGCAGTGAGGAGTGAGGCCAGACCAGGCAACCAAAGAAGCGAGCGACAGGCCCCTCCAGCAACACAAACACGAGTCCCAGCGGAAATGCGCTCCTATGAACCCTCTCACATGCCAAAAATCAGTGCTACATTAATGCCAAAAATAATTTCAGCATTCCTCAGTGAGTCTCTAAGGTTTTATTAATCATTTAGTTTCAAAACTGTGGCGAAACTCGGGAGAAAATGCAGGAATAATAGAACTGTTTCAGCACCATGGACAGAGAACCATGGAGCGACAGAGATGAGAGGGTTGAAATGTTTTAATGCAGAATAATCAGGTTGAGTATAACTACCATAAAGGAAATAGAAGAATCATTTATGTAGTTAGTATTACTGACAGTGGAAGTAAGTTGCTTAGAATTTGATCATTCTGGCAAAATAGGATCAGATGTGTGAGCACTACTTCTTTTGTGGTATACAATACCACAAAATAATTACACCGGAACAAGTAAATGTCCTGTATTTAATAATTTTCTTCAATAAAAGATATTGTGAGATATTCTTATCAGAATATATTTAGTATCAAACATAAAAGCACTCATTATGCAGAATGGTGCGTTTCAGAATCACATTATTGCACTATAATTAGTAATGCATCAATTTGTTCACCATTTTAATGTTGCAGCAGGTAATGACAGACCTGGTTTTAAATCCTCTACGTGCTTAACTTAAAATAATATATCAAATTTTATGAGCTCATTTATGTTTTGAATTAATAATCTAAATTTAACTAGTAACTAAAGCTGGAAAATCATTTTAGTAGAGTAAAAAGTAGAATATAAAGTATCAAAAAATGGAATAGTACTGCAAATTGTACTGAAGAGTAAATGTACTTAGTTATTCAATTCCTAGTGTAGTGCTTCATACCGTATAGGACTTTACTGTGCCAGGAACTTTATTTCTGGTCACATTTAGTCCAGGATGTTCAGGATGACTGTCGAGATCACTGTTGGTTCTGATGCTTTGTGTGTTTTGATGTATTGTGGCTCTGCCTAATTGTGGCCATGGAGAGTCAGTGAGAGATGTAGTATCATGTCAAAAAAGTGACTAAAGGACACACTGTCTCTGAAAACAAAAAACAATTTGTTTCAACATTTCCTCCAAATTAAACAACAAAGTATGTCACCGGTGCCCTTCAGAATGGATCTTATAAGGACCTTATGATCTGACGCCACTATCGACAGGACAAGATTGCCATTTTAAGAATAAAACTATTTTATGATGATGTTAGGGTTAGGGAAAGATTGTGGTTTGGGTTACAATTGTGTTTAATGGGGCCTTTGTTGTCATGGTTACAGTAATAATCTCATGGTTATTTTGGTTGAAAGAAACCAACAGTGACTGTGAGCAGGAAACAGGAAATGAACAGGGATCTCCTATGTTAAATTTTGATGTTCTGTTGACACATCCACCCACCCCCACCTGCTCCTTCAGCAGGGTTTGTCACTCTATAATAAAGTCACCCAACTGCCAGTTGAATCCCCCCCCAACCGACAAGCTAAATCTGGGTGGGGAGAAAGTGAAAGGCAGCACTTACCTCTCCCTTGTTAGCACCACTGAGGTCCCACTGAGCAAAGTCATTAACCCCAGCCGCTCCAGTTGAGCTTCTCAGTGGCCAGCAGATGAAACTGTACTAAGCAGCATGATGTCATGAATGAGTGTAACCATGTAAACGTGATCAGGGCGGACCGTCTCATTTGTTTAAAAGACAGTGCCAGACTTCTCTCTATAATGTTGAAAAAGAGCATAATTACTGAAATGCAACATCACAAATCTGATTATATATAAAAATGTAAAATGATTTAAAACCCATCAGCAATTTAGTTGTTTTCATAGGGAACTGGAGGTCAAGACTCACTGTTACAAACAAGTCATGCGTTCATGGCTCGATGGCAGAGGCTGGGCAAGAAGCAAAGGCAAACCCGGCTCTCCTTTTCAACTTGAGAACGATGGGCCGGCTGTTGACTCAGTGAGGGAGTGAGTCAGTTTGTTTAGTGGGCGTGCAATCTCTAGCTGCGGGCGAACCTTTAGAGTGCTCTAAAGCTCAGCTGTGACTTGTGAACATGTTTGGAAAAGACTTAAGTTACAACCAAATAGGCAGTCAGATGGGAGTAATTCACCATTCGCATTCTACGCAACAAAAATATCAGAGTATTAACAAGTATAATTTCAGTTTGACCTCACTTAAAGCACAGTACGAAGTATCTCACAAGTTATTCTTTACCAAATCACATTTTACTCAGTTCACAATGGAAAAAATGGGGAGATCACGTCTCTTGCTATTTTAAGTAATAGAAAAATCTGTCATATAATTAGGGATATTGCATATTTATGTATTCTTTCACATAATAAAGACCATCCACAAATCTTCCTGCTGCTTATGACTTCTGCTGATGATTTTGCACAAAGCAGATAACTAATACTGGAGTTGAGATCAGATCATGAATTAGACGTGAAAGTGTGCACTGTGGCCATTTTGAAGGAAATGTGAAATTTCTGGATATCATCATCCTTCTGTCCACTGGTGTTTCAGAGTTCACATTTACGACTGGCAGAGACTTTTTGTTACAGAATTCTTGATACGTCGGGTGTAAATAATTTCAGAATCTAATCTTTTGTTCTTCAGCAGAAGCCTTGAAAAGATGGCTTTCCACCAACTGTCTGCTTTCTTAAACAGCATTTTAAAAAATCTAGCCTGCTTTTCAAACACATCACCTTGAGAGCTGTCAGCGTGATGCGAGAAATCTCTATCTGGGATGAACTTAATCTGATACACAAGTTCACTGTAGGAGGATGTACTGTAATAAATGTAATTCAACCTGTTATCATGATCTGATTTCATTGTCTTCTTTCGTTGATGTTTATTAGGTTCATCATTCCCAATCTTTAACATCTGCTTTTATGCAGATGACACACATTTATACATACATGTTTCAAATGGCAATTTCACGTGGAGATAAGGACACTTCCAGTAAGAGTTACAGTTCATCTCAGGCCATTTACGTGGATGTTTTTATTTATAGTTACGTGAATTTTGATACTCTATGTAGAAATGTGGCCTGGATAAGATAATTTATTCTGAAAGAAAATAAAAGATTGATCCTTTGATTAATTGTTTTTAAGCGCCATCGTTTACTTTGATGAACTTTGCAGTATCACATATTTTTATTTTTGTTTCATTCAGTGAAATTGTGAAGCTAAAGGTCATACAGAACACATAAAACCTGAGTCAACACATTGTCAATTTATATTTAAATAAAACCAGGTGTCATTAAGCTGATTTATTTCAGCTTTTGTGTGAGACACATAAACATTAAGACGACAGTGAAAGAAAATGACTAAAACAGGCTTCATTCATCTTTTAATGAATGGCATATGAAGCTGTTTTTATGATCTTTTAATGTTGCTCCTTTCCCTAAATCAATAGCCCTTTTATAATTCATGTCTGGTCATATCAAAGAGCTGCATGGCCTGCACAGAAAGTCAATGTGTCTTGCATGGCTGACTTTGTAGCAATGCTCCTGAATGTGAATATGCTCAAATCAAAGGTTATAAACATGCACCACCACATTGCTCCTTATCTCTCAACAGGGAATAGCTTAAGCCTCAGATGAAACATTGCTCTTATGCATCTGGATCTGGGAGCAACATGATGTAAGTCCATAGTCACAGGCCTGTCAGAGCGTGTGTCACTCATCTTGTTTTTGTAGTTTAATTTGGTTGTTTTAAGAACATGGTTTATTTCTTATTCAGATGTCTCAGTATGCCACTGGCAATGTTTTCAAGAAGTAATAAAGTCCCTTATCACGCTCTTGTACCAGGCTGTGTACCACTCATATTTAGTTGCTGCAGCCACCCTGTCTGGTCTGCATGTTTATACTTATAGTTCTAGCTATGACTTTAAGTCATACTCTTGTTTCAGCCCTAAGGTTGCAAATCATGATCAAGAGGTAGAAACACACAGAGGAAAGACAGAGAGGGCACACGGGACTCCACTGTAAACACTATTACATAACATGACCCAGTGGTACTTTGTGGCTTGATTGCAAAGATGACAACCAGCATTGATTCATACAAGTTAATTGAAAGGGAATTCTGAGGGAAAAGCAGGGGACCATCTGGGTAGATCAATCCCCAAAGAATCAATACTGATTTGAGTATTGATGCTAGCGTCAATAAGATCAAAACCACAAAAAAAGAATGGACCCATTGCATGTTAAATGACATCCTGGGCACATAAACACTCTGCTTAGTGCTGCAATATTTGTATCTCCGCTGCTCTTGTGTGCTCACATAATGAGCATTTCCTTATTTACTATTAAGAACTGTCTTGTGTTTAAACATGCATGTAATTATCAGAAAACGGTGGAAAGAAATGCCTCATGTCTGGCAAATTGTTTGTTGGTAATACAAACCAATTCTGAAAAAAAACAAAAACTTTTGATGCATGCAAAGCGAAAGCTATATATAAACAATATCTGGAGATGCTGCTGAATTGTCTGGGCCCAAACTTATGTGAGAGGGACTGACGCAAAGTGGGAAAGTTTGCTGCAGTCTGACAAGTCCACATTTCAAGTATTCTTTTGGAGATCATGGACATTCTGTCTTCCGGGGCTAAAGAGGAAAAGGACCATCCTGACTATCACCAGTGCTAACTCCAAGACCAGCATATGTGATGATATCAGGGTGTGTTAAGGTAATGGTGTCATGGGTAACTGTCACATCTGTGTGGGCGCCATTGATGCATGGCCTTGTAGTAAAAGAGTTTGGGGACTAGACTGACTTGCCTGCAGTCCAGACGTGTCTCGTATTGAAAATATGTGGCACATTTAGAGGTGTGAAATCCGACAACAGAGAGCCCAGACTTTTGAGCACTTGAAGTCATATATGAAGCAAGAATGGAAAAGAATTAAATTTTCAAAACATCAGCAATTAGTGTTGAACATAAATCAGTTTCACCATTGATTATTGTCTTTGTACTGTATTCAATTACATGTACGTTTTTGGAAATCATGGCATACTGCAAACTGAAGGCCTTAAAAATGGTGGATTTTTTTTCCCAGTACAATACTATAGAATAGAAGACGTATTTTCTCTTCTTACCAATAGTGATAAGTTCCTAAATAACATACAATTTTCCACCAACATATGAAGGATCTTGGTTATTTTATGCAGATTTCTGTGTTTTGAGGGGTTGAAATAGGCAATTATTAGGTGTGGCTATATTTGTGAGCATGGGATTCTTGTCTTGACAGTCAGCATACAGAACCAAGTCCTCTGCTATGGAATTATACTGTAGATTACATACTGTAAGTATGTTTGAAGGGCTTTGAAGTAACTGGCTATTCATGTTATGCCCTAGACCTTTTTTCAGAGCGGCCATATTTACATGAAATAATAGGGTAAACACAGTTTTACCAATGATACTAATTAAGGTTCTGTTACATTCGGGTCAAAAAGAGTCAGGGTGCTACTATTTTGCATGTTGGCTCAATGGAAAGGCTCTGCTATGGAACAGGGCCATAATTAGTATCATTGTTAACACTCTTGTTTGCTCTACTTTCTCACATCAATGTAGCTGCTGTGAAAAAGGTCCAGAGACGGTCCACAAAATTTACACATAAAAGTCTAGTTTATGAACTTGGGTAGTCCTACTCCTGCCTGTCATCTGATGTTGTACTTGAGAATCAAATTTTTTTTGACATAAAAACTGTAAGGCAAAAAGTTTGAAATATGAAACCATTTCCTATGGAGGGATTTCATTTCTTTTCTTTTTTTAAACTAATTTAAATGTGGAAAGTGGTGTAGATCATCAGAATTTCATACAACTTGACTTACTTGATTCATTGCAGGGATTCCACTTGACTTGCTTGATTCTCACCACAGTAACTTGGGACTTGCTTGAGATTTAAAGGTTAAGACTTGAGACGTACGTGTGACTTGCACATGTGTGACTTACTCCCACCTCTGCTAACAAGTTCCCAAACTTTATGGAAGTGTGATACTAACTTACTGGAGTGCCCCTATAAATACCCCTCTACCGAGATAGCGGCCAGTGCAAGTGATTTGTTTCTGATGAATGGCATTGAGAAGTAACTTTGACATGTTTATTGAAATTTGTCAAATTTGTCATCAGGGAGTCACAATAGTAGGCTTTAGTTATTGTTTATACTGTAGTTTAAGTAGCTGTCAGCACATGCTCTCATTTCCATGATGATTTCCGACAAAATAAAGCACTAGGGAGCATCATCTTGCATCCTGCTGTCATCCTTCTCCTTTTTGTTTATCCACCGATGATTTAAAGGCCGCGATAATAACAGGTATGAGCGCCATTGTAGGAAGCAAAAACAATGGGGGCAGTTGACTGCAGGTTTTTAATTAGATTCCATTAGCTAAGTAATTGCATCAGGAATGCTCATAATGAACTCTAATTACTTGTGGAGGTCTAAATGAGAAAATCAGTGGCGGGCAGCGGTGGGTAAGGGAGAGTTCAGGCATGCCGCAGGTGACTCTCCTTGGGGAAATTCGCGTGACAAATGACTCAATATTCATGTTCACTTATCCATACTCTAACAGGGAGCAGCACTGTCTGAAACCATCTATTCTTCCACTATTTCCTTGTTTATATTACCTGTCTTTTATGCTATTTTGCTTAGATGTCATTTGTTCGGAGTAATTCACTGCTTTCTACTGTTTGCTCCCTTTATGTATTGTCAATCATTTTATTCCTATGTCCCTCTGCCTATATCCGGAGGCTAAATGCCCTGCAGTGTTCCCAGGTTGGCCGGCTCCTTCCATCTCCTCCAGCTCTGTGTCTTTGTGTACTTTCAGCCTTGTTACGCTGTCAGACCAGGAGATTAGTCATTCAATCAGGCTGAAGAGGAGTCGTTCTGCAGATAAGGCCTGTGCTGAAGGAGCTCCTTCTCCACGCTGCTCCATATGTTGGCTGAGATTGGCTCGCCTGCTTATCGACACAGGACATTTGCATCTCTCCCGCTATTTTTCTCCTCTTTTCTCTCTCTATCTCTTTGCACCCTCCCTCAAACTCTTGCCCTATCTCTCAGTTCCTCCCTCAACTATCAGAATTACATACCTCTCTCCGACTGCTTCTTATTCTGCTCTCATCCGGCTATCTTCGACAAATGCTCTGTCAAACTCCAGCTTTTATCTAGCATTAAGGGCTGGAGATATAAATGAATGTTCTCTTTATTTGCTGCCAGTAAAGTCAATTATATCTGTTTTATATTCAGACATTCAAAAGACATAAGAGTGGAATTGTTGAGCCCGCAGCCATGCTCGGCCCCCCTCTGTGTATTATAGGCAGCCATTTTTGGCTAAGTGACTGCTCAGCATGCATGAAAGGGTAGACTGACAGAAGCAAGTGACAGAAAATACATGTGCACCTTGCATGGAAACAAACATAAAAAACAATAGAAAAGAATAGGGCATTTTAAGTATCGCTGCAAAGTTATTTTTTCTGCTCATCTGTCTGTCAAGCAGTGACATTACCATGGCAACTGTGGTGCATACAGATGCTGTGGTCGATAGGTCCTTCAAATTTCACTACATTTTTGGTTCAATCTGGGGTTTGTTTTATTCTTGGCTTTAGTACTTAAATAGTATCACCTATGACAGAAATGTACGCGCACAAGAAATAAGGGTTCCAAAACGGTTCTGTCTGAAGGGCTGAGGTTCTTACCCAGAACCATGTGCTTCTGAAGAACAATTTGTTGAAGTTAATCAAGGGTTCTGTGTAAGACTATGGGTTCCATTAAGAACCCTTTACATCCATAGAACCCTTTTTGAGACAAAAAGTTCCTCAAGGATTGTTGAAATGAAAAACGGGGTTCTTGGTAGGACCCCCTCTGTGGGTTCCAGATAAAACCCTTAAAATGTTAGGGCATTATCAGTAGAACCCCCTGGGTGTGTTCTAGATAAATCCTTGGATTATAAAAGTGTTCTTAGTAGAACCTTCTTGACAGGTTCTTGATTAAACCCTTGAAACAGAAGAAGGTTCTTGGTCGAATCTTGTTAGCATTCTTAGAAGGTGGAAAGATTCTGGATTGAACCCTCAGAGAGGGTTCAGAGAGGGTTCTGGGTGTAATCATTACACCATAGAAGGGTTCTCCTTTGGAGTGGGTTCTGGGTGAAACTGTTCACAGATGGTTCTAGGTACAACCCTTTATGTTGGGAACTCTCTGAAAGGGTTGAAAGTTCTACCAGGAGCCAAAACATGTGGACAAGCTGAAGAACCTTTTAAAAAATAGAGATGCTAACGGCACTGGCAAAGGAAGCACGTTTGGATTAAGGACCAATGGACCTTGAGACAATCACGTCCTGGTGAGTGACCACGTTCATCAGGAGGCTGTCCACTCTGATTCTGGTGGCCACAAACAGCTGCTAATGGTTACAGTTAGCTTCTTTCACAGCAATTAAGCTAAAGCTATCTTGAAGCTAAGCAGCCAGAGGGAAAATATTTTCACCATAATAAATGATCCAGTTTTATTAGAATCAGAAAATAAAGTTATAAAGTTGTACTTCTATACAATGAGGCCTGTTACTAAAAATTCATTTTGGACTAAATTGGACTCAAGCTGGACAAACTGTGAGAAATCAGAGACTGCAGTGTCCCATCTTGCTCTTCCACAACATTCTTGATCAAAGTGTTGCACTTGACAGGCGGACTGCACTCCGAGCTGACGGGACACAACACGCAAAACGAGGGGAGGACGTCTTTTGTCTTTACAGTGATGATGTGAAAGTTGAACTGCACATACTGTATTGTTTTGTTTAATCTCTTCTTTTCTTCCCATTGTGTTCTGATTTTAATTATTTGTGTGTAGCATTAAGGGACTAAACCTTTCTTTACGTTGTGCAACCATGTGTTGTATAATGATAATAACTCATCTTGATAGCTACTTGTAATGTCTTCGTGTGCATATGTACTAACACAGGTTTGTGTCAGTGTCTATGCCCAGTCAGCTTATTTGTAACAGAATAAGAGGGTTATGTCTACGTTAAGTGATTTAAGTTTAACCACAAAGTAACATATGCTGACATGCCACCATTAAACCACCATGATTGAGGTTGGAGCTTTTAGGCATCACTGTTCATTTTTTAGATTTTTATCATCATCCACATACAGCATGATGGTTTTCCACCAGCACGTGTGAGGCAACCAGCTCATTTCATTTGCTAATGAAAATAAAATTGGTGGCTCCAGTCAGAGGAACATAAATTAGTTGCTTTTTATTGGTGATCATAAATAGCTGTTGGTAGCAGACGTGTCTCTATCATCCCACACCGAATGAAGCCATCTTGCAAATGAAAGGCAGCGAAAGCCACAGCCAACAGTTATGTCTGTTCGCATCTAATACTCACCCACTCAAGGATATTCATTAAGCCTACATTTTGGCAAGGGGAACATAACCTATAAATATGAAACAGTGCTATTGAATGTGTGCTTTTTAAGGATCATATTTATTCTTCAAAACATCAATAGACCATCTTAAAGGGATAGTTCAGCTTATTTGAAGCGGGGATATCGAGGGTACTTGTTGATAGTACTGACAGTAAATCCCCCAGTTAGGAAAAGCAGAGAGGGGCACCAGTACAGAAGCTAAGCAATGTACTGCTGTGGACAGAGTCAGCAACAAAACGTATTTTAGCCATTTAAAAAAGTTCCACTGGGAAAAAAAAACTGTATAAGTTTATGTGTGTGCTATATTTAGAATATTTTCAAAGCTTTACTATGCCATCAGACTACCTTTTTTTGATAGCAAACTGCCAAATATTCTTTTCAATCCAGTCAAATTCAATAAGAAAAATCAATAATTTTACTTAGCAGAAATATGGGAGTTGCTGGTCAACCACTGACTCGGTCGGGCAGTTTGTGTTGTTGTGTGACTTGTGTTTTAAAAGGATGGTACGTATTCTTCAAAGTCACCCGATAACACAAACAAACTAACAGTTCGGGGCAGAAGTAGACTAACAATTCCTGTGTTCTGCAAGGTAAAATGACTGATTTTGCTTATGTTATTTGGTTGGTTTGGAGATAGTGATATTTGGCTTGTATTTGGCTTGTCTCCCATCAGAAAAGGCTGTCTGACAGCAAAGTAAAATGATGAAATATTATAAATATAGTGTACACTTAAAAAAGGTCACCTAAAAAAAAATCAATATCGTTTTAAGAAGCTAAAATACCCTTCGCTGCTGACTCTGTGCTTTGACCTGGGCCGTGCCAAATCTACTGTAGCTAATACACCAACTATCAATAAGTACCTCATGCAGCCCTACTTCAAATAATCTGAACTATGCCTTTAATATGTGCATCAAGTACCTGTGGGATGCACATGGCAACAGTTTGTACTTCCAGGATTAGGATGGATAGCAGGCTAAGCAAATGACCCCTGAGGCAAGGTGTCTGCTGCTGCTCTACACTTGACTTTAACACTAAATTCTCACTCCAGGGACACGACTGATCCACATCACATGTGTGAACCTCATTCCTCCCCTTTCTCCTCCTTCTCATATTCCTCTTAGACTGCCTCCTTCCAGCTTTCCCTCTCTCCCTCCTGGGCTGTGTGGCATGAAATATGATCCAGTGTGCAGAGAAAGACCCAAACAGTGCAATTTATCAGAGTTAGAGACATACAGGAGTAAGGCACAGAGAGTACAGCCCAAACAGCCTCCTGAATGGACTAGACTACTAAAGGTAATCAGTGGTAGCAGCATATAATTTCTGTTTGTTATACTGCATCTCAAAATGACTTGTCCATTAGAGGAATGTGCAGGGGTATACATACAGAGGACTACAGATGCACATGTGCATAAATCCAAAGTCTGCCTTTCTCGTATTTACTATTCCCTTCTCTCATCGTCTCTTACACTCACTTCTTCTCTTTATTTCTTCATCTCCCTGTGTTTCTTTGTTTACTTTCCCTGGCCTGCCCTGTCTATCTCCATAACCCTTTCTGTTTTACCTTCTGTCCCTCTGATCTTTATTTCCCTGGCATCATCTCTCTCTGCTACCAGTCGAGAGGACACCAGTCTGCCTAAACAAAACATAAGTAGCCTAAAAAACAAGTCTTTTACCATTGCCTTTGTGTGCTTTGATGCTCTTAAGATGCATACATGTGCTCCACATCCTCACTAAAATAAGCTCCCATGACAGTGAGACAGTCTGTTAGTTAAATGGGACCGTTTGTTTTGATCCAGCGTCTTAGCATCACCTCTCTGTGCCTTGCATGTGGCGTATTTGGTTGCATTTGCCATGAATGACTGAAGGACGAAGAGGTGGAAAAAAAAATGTCACAATGATGTATAACAGGACTAAGAGTCCACAGCCAGGGGTGCTTTGATGTAATACTAATGCAGGGCTGGCTCTATGATTTCAGTGGCCATACACAAGATTTTGTTTGTGGCTCGAAAATTCTCCAGCACAACCACCAAATCACACACACCTTTCAAAACTCAACACAAACACATTGCTTGATAGCTACATTACCAACCAATGTTTTCTTGCAACATTAAAGTCGTGTTTTGAATTGAACCTAGCCGCAATGAATTTAACCTGGCAAGCTGGCTTGAAAGTAAAGTATGTGTTAATTTTAATCTTAGCTGAAATGTTTTTCATTAGAATAGGCTTGATTTCATGCTAGCTAATTTGCATTACAATGGCAACACACTGAGTTATTAAAATAGGCAAGTCAACGAAACACTGTACAAAGTGTGAGGAATGAGTAACACAGAAAGACACGGTGAGTGTGTGGGCCCCCCAAATGGCTGTGACCCTAAATAACCACATTAAATATTTATACCAGCGCACAGTTCTGTACTAATGCTAGCATGCTAACATGCTGACAGTGATAATGTTAATATGCTGATGTTTAGTGGATAATCTTTACTATTGTCTTAGTTTAGCATCTTAGCATGCTAACATTCACTAATTTGTACTGAACACAAAGTACAACTAAGGCTGATGGAAATGGGTTTTTTTTTTTTTCTTTTATTGGTGAGGTCAAAATGACATTAAAGGCCTTGTGCCATTCATTTTTTATTTTGACTAGCTATGGAATCCCAGAAATATTGGTGGAGTAAAACATATTGTGAAATGTCATTTAGCATAGTGATCGATAGGGAGAGCCAATGTGAAAACTCAACTGGCTATGATGTTGTAGGCCATAATAGTGGATGAAAACCCATTCTCATGAAATGAGAACAAACAACAGTAGAACTTTTATTGCACTGAACTCTACTGGACTTGTTGTCTCTTATTTTTCTAAAGAAGTTTTTGGACATCGAGAAAAATGGGTTTTGGAGGACTTGAAGAGTTTGGGGTCATCTGAAGTTTTTTTTTTTCCAGCATCATTAGTTCAAAAGTAGAAAAAGGTGGAATACCATCAAAACAATCCCAGCATGTAACTTTTTTTTTTTGAAGTATCAAGATTAGAAGGTCAAATGGACAAATGGACAAATTGACAACTTGACGATAGCACTAGATAAAGAGTCAGGGGGGGTCACTAAAATGGGATTTATCCACCACGAATGCCTGATGTATAAATTTCTTTAAAGTTTGTAAGCCTTGTAACCCAGACACTACACTGATCAGAATATAGACCCCACATAGTATATAACATATTGTTGTTTGACATAATTTAGTCCATCTTGTCAATATATTTTAGCACTATTTAGTTAGGGGGCATAGTGAGGGGTAAACCTGAGTAAACTCAGTTAGTCTACCTCTTTGACAGGCAATGCAGTTTACTCATCTATTTTCAAATTAAGTAAATGTTGGGGGGGAACAAGGCCTTTGTCTTTATTTTAAAATGATATTATTGCTAAATACAAACAATCAATATTTTGTGTCACATTGCATTTTTTTAAATAAGTAGCTGTGTAATAAGCAGGATTATATACACAAAGAAGATCATTTTGCATTTAATTAGTAATACTGACTGTACTTTATTCCCTACTTTAAGCATCCCTTAGTCCTTGCTCAAACTTGCAACCACCCAAATGTGATTTTTGTCATTTCCAAGCTGGAATCAAAGTGATCTTATCAGATTTGTACAGGAAAAAAATCTAATTCACTTTGAGTTAACAGATGTGTCTCAACATGGATGTTCAAATTCTAACACTGATGTCACATCCAGAGCGCAGTTAGCTGTGAAGGCGGCACGAAACAAGGCTGTCTCTGATATTGTCTGGTGCGATGAATATTTCTCCACAGTGACGTGCAAAAGGACATCTCCATTCATCTTCCAGCCGGCAGCTTGATTTTTTTCATTATGTGTTGGACACACCATACATACATGCATGTGCCTATGTTGTTACCACAGCAACAAAATGCAGATGATGCCCGTGACACACAACTCAGCTTGATTGCTTGCAAATTAAAGTGTGGACAGTCAGTCCTAAAGGTCACATTTGAGAGACAAATTGGATTTGCCAGGAGCCAATGGACAGCAATTTGTCTCATATTCATGACACAATGTATAAAGAAATAGGATGACAAGTGAGCCGCTCCAAAGCGTTCACGTCAAGTCGAGAAATTAGATCTTCTTCAAAATTGTACTTCAGGCTTTTGCTTGTGCAATAAACATGTGATAAATAATGTAAAGGTTAGCATTTTTTAAAATCTCATAGTCTTGAATTATGAATAGTTTGGTGTGTGACTGCCTGAAGTGATAATTCACATCAGTTACATGTACACCTTTGTTGTAAACAAGACGATTATCTGGCAAACAGAATAGGTGATAAACAGGTGAAAATATCATCACCCATTTAACTTAATGGTACCTCCCTGGTAATTGCGTGGTATTTACCACGTCTCACTCGTGCTTGACTAATCATTTGGATGCTCTCATCAATTGGCCGTGCATTTCACACGTGACAGTGGAGAACATTTCATGTGTGAACTCCGTCCAAACACATTCATCCATCAAAGTCACTTGATGGTGGAAATGCACAATCACCAAAAGGGCACTTCTGTATGGATTTTGTGCTGTTGTGGAAGGAAACCGGCTAATGAATCTCAATGACTTGCAATTACAGCTGCTGTACTTACATGCCAGAAGCTGCCGAGCATGTCGAGGAGAGAGGCAAGCTGCTGTTACTGCAGTGGGACTCCTTCCCCAGGTGCTGTGCTGTGTTGTGTGGAGAGCTTGTTATTGATTCCACTGGAAACAGCTTCTTTATTAAAACCCGCATCGCAACCATCTGGTGTGAGGATCCAAGAGGTATCTTTCTGTACAAACTACATGAAAATTTAATCTGCAGTGTCTGTCCAAAGTGACTACACTTACCCTCTGAATACAACATATATTATTTATTCATGCATGCTCCACCACAGCCGCCCTGTTGACCTTTGAATTACTCGCCCCTTGATCACTTCATGTGAACAGAAAAAACAGAAAAATATGATTCAGCTTCGCGTTCCTGTTGACCCTAATACCTTATTTTGCGTCATGCTGTAAAAGCATGGACATGCATACATGAAATATGTCATGGTCTGACTACATGGTGATTTAAACATCCTTGAGTGTGCTCAGACACACTGCAGAGGATTAAAATATATGCTGTACATCAGACGGGCTTAAATAAGGTTAGAATTTGTGTAATAACTTCAGAGAACAGAACCTGAACTAGCTACTTGGTGCGTCAACACTACAGAGAAGACACATACAGTACATCAAAGAATGTGATCCTACTGATAGTTTTCTCCTCATTAATGTCCACCACGTGTTAAACAGCCAAACCCAGTCTATATCAGTAATGAGGCCAGAAACTGTCATTTTTACCACGACTGCGAGTGTGTCAACGCTCTCCTGCCAAATCAAAGCAATTGTACTTCATCTTTATGGATCTAGGATCAGGAAGACACATTAAACCGTTATGTTGTCATGAATCCGAGTGAAGCCAAATTGTCTTAAATAAAATAGCTGCAAGCTATGCTGTGGGCAAAGCAAGAATGCTTCAACTGTATCACAGTACGGAAGTAAGTCAAATGAGGGCTTTGAATGCTTTTTGAACACTTTAAGGCATAATTCTGCCAAACACACAACTGCAAACAACATTGTGAACTAACATGTTCATTTAATAAATCAATTTGATTATATCTCTCTTGTAGTTTTCAGATTTACAATCCGATACACAAGAACGGAAAATGTTTGTACTAAAGAACACGTGAGAAATTAATCAGGAACAACTTCATATTTAATGAAGAGTTAGTGAGTAATTCCTGAATAGCTGTGATGTTCTGGACTTTTTAGTATATAATGATGAGTTACTAGATAACAGACTGGGAGATACGGTATTAACGAATCATTAGGTAATGATTAGTTCATGAATTTCTGTGAATCGACATACTGACCACTTTGTTCATGAGTCATTCCTGATCAACTGTGAACCAACTGCTGACTCATTTATTACTTATTACTTAATCATTAGTTACTCTTTTTTTGTACCCCTCCTTAAAGTAAAGTGATACATGATACTGAAAAGTTCTAAGTAGTCCCTCATGTGATACTGAGTAGTTACTAAGTAGTCCCTCATTAAGTCATAATAAGGGATTACTTAATAACCACACAGTATCATGTATCATTTTTCTTGTGGGGGCACAAAAAGAGTAACTAATGATTTAGTAATAAGTAATTAATAAGTCAGTAGCTGGTTCATTGTTAATCAGGAATGACTCGTGAACAAACCCAGTCATTGTTATTTGGAAAAAGTCAGCTCCATAATTACCTTGGCTTAATTAAAAAAAGGGTTGCATCTACTTTAATCAATCACTGATTTAAGGCACCAAGGATATTTTTATATACATGTTATCTGATTATTCAATACTCCCAGTTAAAGGGAAGGTGGTGGTAGGCTCCAGACAGTTCATAAAACTTAGTTTAGTAGTACCAAGAATAAAGAATGAGAGAGAGATGAAAAGTACAGTATGAGGATTAATGAATTTCATGCCAATATTAAAGTCCACCCCCAGTCATGGTTTAAATAATATGAAATGCTCTGCAAGAAGTAATAAATTATGTATATGTTGTTGTTGTTTTTTTGCAAAAGAAATTCACATCCTTCCTCCATACCTTGCTTTTATTTAGTATTCAAGGATTCATGAGTATGCAAATATTCACAAATGACTGTTGGTTGAAAAGATGGCGATACAAATAATGACTTCTCCTTGCACCTCAGTTAATCATTACTTACACTTTTTCACAAGTAAAATGATTATGAGTAATTATACTGAGTAGTTACTTAGTAGTCGCTCATTACTTCATGATAAGGCATCATTTAATAACTACTTGGTATCATCACTTTACTTGCGGGGGGTGGCACAAAAAGAGTGATTATTTAGCAATTCATGACTCAGCAGCTGGCTCTTGATTAATCAGGATAGACTCATGAAGTAAGTGGTCAGTATGCCGAATCGCAGATATTTATGAACTAGCTAATGATTGATTAATATAATATCTCCCAGTCTGTTCTCCAGTAACTCATCATTATCCACTACATAGTCCTCAAATCACAGCTATTGCAGAATTGTTCTTGAAGTTTTTTATCAGTAGGCTACAAGATGTGTTTATACGGTTGTATAGACCTTTTCCCCATGACATAGAAGGGTAAACACAGCTGTTACCAATGATACTAATTAAGGTCCCATTCCATCAGTGTAGCGGTGCCTTTCCAGTGAGCCAGCATGCACAATAGCAGCACTCTGACCTGAATGGGACCTTAATTAGCATCATTGGTAACACCTGTGTTTACCCTTCTATGTCATGTCAGAACGGCCGCTGTGAAAAAGGCCTCAACATATCAACATGAGGTTTGGTAAATGGTGTTTAAAGGGGGAAACAAAAGGACAGTGTCTTTTTGAAATACTGATGATCTTGGTGCTCAACCTGTGGTCATTTCAGATAAAATATTGTGTGCATCAGGCTGCAGTTGTAGGTTTTTCTTAGAGAAAAAAAATACCTCTGGTGAAGGCTATACAAGTGAGTCTAATGGGCAGCCAAGGATATCTTGTGCCCACATCTACGTAGTTAATCATGATTCAAAACAGAGAGTGACTTGACAAATGATCCAGCCCCTGTTTTGGAGCTTTGAGGACATATTTTCAGTGCATGCAACATGTTACTTATCATATATCCCTTATTGATATGCTGTGTGCCTGCATCCTTGAGACTGCAGCCACAGCGCCAAATAAAATTCTGCCATCTGCATTATATCAGAGTTGTGACAGATATGAATTAGTTCTGATGGGATATTCTGTGCTCAGTACACGCCGTTATCTTCTCACTACCTACACTCCAGCCCTACCTTTTCTCTTGTAACCCTGAAACTCAAACTGAAGACATTGTATCTTAGCAGCCAGCCCAAAATTCCAACTTTCAGATAGCCTTCTAGAAATACATGAATCAATACTGTCCATTCTCCCGTGCTTTCAGTTCCTCTGAAAAGCACTTCTGTGCAAACAAACCCACACATGTGCATGTAAACTCCAAGTTAGTTGGAGCTGCTTGTGTTATTGAAAAGTAAACTTGTTACTAAACCATTAGGAGTGGGAATCTCTTGGCACCTCATGAGTCATTTCAATTTCAGTTCAGAGGGCTACAATGCAATGTACATAAAGCCAGAGGGTGCCAGTCGGATTGTATCAGTCTGTGGTTGTTCTACCTCAGCCATCTGCACCAAAACTCACAAGGTAGCCTAGCTTAAAACTTAAATACGATGCACATATTCACATCTGTTACCTTTCGCTATCCAATTCACCCTTTTCTAAGCACCGACCTCCTTAGTTAGTGTTGCTGCCAAGCTTTCCAATCTTGCACTGCATATTAAGTTTACAGTGATAACAGTGACAAATTTAACATTGAAACTGGCAGTAGTTTTTTTTAATACAAGGTCTTTGATTCCATAGAGAAATAAACAAAAGCAGCTTCTCATTTTAAGATGATGACAGTGGTTTTGTCAGCTAAAATGATGACTCTCAGCTGGCTAATGTAAACTAATTCTAATACTTGAACTCCCTGAGTCAACTGAGTAGTCCATCTCCAGTGGACTTTTTAATGTTTCCATTTTAAAACGAGAGAACCCTGCAAAGAGTCTTAAATCTGTAAAGTTACTTAGCACGTTATTGCTCAAAGACTGAGGCTAAAGTTACAACCCAGAAAACATTGATTGGATGGTGAAATAAGACAGAACCCTCATTAACGTGGGAAATGAAGTGCGTGATTATCATGTAGAGAATAGGGTTTGGGTTGTTTTTTTGTTTTGTTTTTTACATTTCTGCATCAAGACATAATCTTTTGTGAGAGAACAGCGATGTATGCAAGAATCATCACTATGGTGTTTCTGCCTGGAATGTGTTTTTTCTGCTCTACAGTGTCAACTTTATCCAGCCCACATCCACACATGGAATATAGGATCAATTCTCAACATGGAGTTTTAAATCACTTGGAGTAGCATGGTGGTGCAGTGGTTAGCACTGCTGCCCGCCTTTCTGTGTGAAGTTACGTTCTACCTGTGCCTGCATGGCTTTCCTCTGGGAGCTCCGATGTGGGAGGAAACCACAGGCGATTTTAAATTGCCTGTAGGTGCGACTGTGAGCATGAATGGCTGTCTATCTGTATGCGTCAGCCCCGTGATTGACTGCAAGCCTGCTCAGGGTATATCCTGCCTCTTGCCCAATCTCAGCTGGGATCCAGCCCCCTGCGACCCTCAACGATAAGTGGGTGTAGCTGACGGATGGCTGAATGGTTTAAAAAAACATCACGTTCTAAGTTATTTTAGTCTAATCCCAAATAAAAACTAAATTAAATAGGAAATGTGAATGTGTAAAGTAGAATAACTGATTGTGGCATTTCTGTCAAAGCCAGTTTGAGTTAGCTAAGCTTAGAGGCAGGAAAGTACGGACCAAAGACAGAAAAAAGGGTTTAGTGGGATGGAAATACAGAGAGGGTTAGTGAAATTACTGTAAAAGGTCAGAAGGAGAAGCAGAGGGAATGAGAACAAGAATGAATGAGATTTAAAAAAAACACAAGAAAGAGGAAAGATTCACCAGGATCTGCACAAGCCCAGCAGCAGCTGTCACTAGACTTGTGCCACCTCCCACAGCGCCACAGCTGAGCCCAATGAGGAATAATGAGCTTTAGAAATCCACAAAGGTCACACACTGCAAAGATCTCCCTCCTCACTCCAGCCCAATCAGAAATGCCACCACCGGAGCTCAAAAAGGAAATTCTATAGTTTGGAGAAAGGGGTGGGGGAAAAAAAACCCTAAAGAAGGAGAAAAGCAGAGCCAAGCACTCTAAAGAAGATCTTCACCTTTATCTGACAACCTGAGAGCAGAGGAGCAGTGGGGGGCTACCGCGGGAGACGAGAGGAGAGAATTGAAGAGGGGAGGAAGAAAGGGACGAAATAAAAAGGAGAGTAGGAAAGGAAAACATTAAGGATGACACAGGGAGATTGTGTACTAAAAGGAAGGCAGACTGTTGAAGTGAGACAGGAAGGCCTTGGTGGCGGGGCAGAGGGAGAGATGATAGGATTGGAATCATTAGAGGGAGAGCAGAGCAAGAGTGAAAATATGCTATAAAGCCTTAGTGTGTGAAAGAGGCAATATCAGTGAGGACACACAGAGCTTCTTTAATCCTGGGTAAGTGTGCTGTCCTTCCACTTCTTTACCCACTCATGCTCAGTGGAGATAGGGGGGAGGGGAAAAAAGGGAAGGAGGAATGAATATATTATCTTTATCCAGCGATATATCATTCAGGAACATATGGCACTTAATTGTCACACTTGAACTTTACAACAATTGAACTATCTTTGCTGTAGTAATGCACTACATTTTAAAGCCTCAATATGCAATTAATGTAGGCCTACAGTGCTGTTTCTGTCCAACTATGAATGTCAGCGTGGCCTGCATTCAAATTGCAGATAATGTGGTTGAGTCCACATGGTCTGCATTTAAATACAGAAAACCTTGGCAGCAATTTAAATGCAGACCGTGTGGACAACTGCACACGTTCTGCATGTTAAGGTTAACTTAAAGCTTTTAAGATCTTGGCTGTTAAAAAAAAAAAGAATAAAAAGTGCAGAATAGAAGACAAATTCACTGAACACAATTGAAACTATCAGTTAAATTTTCAACTATTGTTTGATATTTTGGGAAAATCAGACAGCCAAAATCTGTTTTGTGGCATATCATTGTATAACCATTGCACAACCCTGTGTTGTATAGTGATAATTAATATCCTTGAATCCTTAATCCTGGAAATAATAATCATTGTGTTTTCCTTACCTTAGAACAGATCTGGGCAAAATGTGGCCCACTGAAAGGTTTCATGCGGCCCGCAAGGCCATCATGGGAAAAAAAAGTAATTAAAATCTATTTAAGACCGTTAATAGCATTTTTC
This sequence comes from Lutjanus campechanus, assembly GCA_027495735.1. Classification (NCBI taxonomy): domain Eukaryota; kingdom Metazoa; phylum Chordata; class Actinopteri; order Lutjaniformes; family Lutjanidae; genus Lutjanus; species Lutjanus campechanus. The sequence continues at coordinate 88,800 of JAJHUR010078212.1, read as the reverse complement.
TTATCATTAAACCATTATTGGACCTTTATTTTGAAAGGGGTCAGTGCTGTGTTCATTGGTAATATAATGCACTGAATCTTTTATATTAATATGTAACTTTATGCACTCAGTGCTGTACATCCATGTTGTTTATGTTGTTCCTCTTCGACTTTTGCTGCTACTATCATTGGAGCCTGCATGCAGCATGAATGGTATACTGTAAAAAACTAAGTTTTGGACATTGCCAGCAAAATATTATCCTGCAATTCATCACATGGCAATTCAGAAAGGGTGGACAACAGTAAAAGTGGCCTATATGGAACACTTCTGTCCATTCCAGCATTAGAGACTTGGCCATTATTAGGACCTTATATCATTTGTGTCTGGCCCACAGCAGCCTGATCAATTTCTCATGTGGCCACCCGTGAAAAATAACTGCCTGTGCCTGCCTTAGAATGAGCCATTTATATCTATAGAGGGTGGAGATCCTCTTCCATGGAGTCCACCATGTTGCACCAGCATGTTTCTACAGAAGCCTGGACAAATGAGAGATGACCTTTCACATCACCGTTCACATGGAAACCGAAACTAACGCGTTCTCCCCGGAAGGAGAGGGTGAGCCGAGCAACATTTGGAGCTGGTTGTGATTCCAATTGGAACCGTGATAATCATTACTCGTAACAGGACACACAACAATGACGTCAAATCCAGAGTGACAGGAGTGCATCAGCAAAGCATTATTGGGGGGGGGGGCAACACAGAAAAACAGTTTGTGCAGGCACTGTCTGCTGGCACATTGGGAGGAGGTTTCTGTACAGGCTCTCTCCATTTCTCATGTTTCCACGTTTGAAAGCCACATCATCAGTGTACATAATTACTGATGCCCTACATTGTTACCACAGCAACCCATGCAGACAGGTTGGTGACGTCTGGACACAAAAATCCGATCTGATCACTTGTACATAACAAAGTCTGTCTTAAAGATCTGATTAGAAGGGAAAAAAATCCCATTTTCCCTCAATTAGTTTTACCAAACAGAAACGAGCATGCTATTGATTGTCTCATCTAACTATTGACAAGAACACTTTTATATAATGTTGACGTTCGGTTTCACACGGGACACAAACCCCAGCCTTGTGTGTGTGAAAGTCCTGTGTTTGTTTGATGTATCCATGTACCTCCTGCATATGTGGACTTTCTCACTCTTTAGACTGTTTTGCCTGATGTGGATGGATTTACATCGAAGTTACTTAGAAAATGAGAATGGTCAGAAAAAAACATGAACTGATAAATACAGTGTTTCTGTCCTTTGAGCCATAGTTCATGACAGGTGATCAGTCAAATGAGGGCCCAGTTCAGAGCTAAAACAAATAATATCTCACCATGGCATAAAGACCATGACACAGGTGGCCATAATTTCTATGCACCACCTCTAGGTTAAGATCATTAGGATTATAAAGTACCTCCCTTCAGAGTCCCCAAACATTAAATGAACATGACGTGAACAAGTCTTTCCGAAGTTAGTCCAGAGAGCTATAAAACGATTATTTCAGGATGTAATTTAGGGAGAAATCTACATGCCTAGAGTAGCTGCCATGATAGTGTAGTTTGGAAACTGGAGGCAAAGAGCAGTGACAGCCCAGTGAGTGATGCATTTGTCCAATCGAGTGTAGGAAGGGTTCATTGTTGATGACTGAGTGAAGGAGAGAAACGTCAATTATCTATTGTACTGCCTATCCTTGAGATGTTTGTCTCAAGCTAAGCCATCCATGGCGCTGCCAAACCACAGTGTAGGAAACAAAAATCGTGCATTAGGTCTTCCCAGCTTACCTCCATGCTCAAACCCTACAGGCCTCAACACTAACAATTCTTTATGCATCTCATGAACCAGGGATACTCAACTTGCTTTTGCAAATTGACAGGAGGTCAGGCCCCACAAACACTATTAATGAAAATATTACTTATCAGCTAAAATTATAAATAAAATTTTCTTGCGGTGCTGCCAGGCACAAACACTGCACCAAAACGAGCGTGTTTTGACTCATCATGGTGCCTGATATTAGTAACTTTGCATACAGGAATTGTAATTTGGTAAATTAAACACACACATTTCCTGTTTTCATTTTCAAATTTTTCACAACCTGCACGTCAGTTATCCGCAGAAATTTGTAAAAAAAAACAGTGTGAAGCAATTTATTTTCATTGTTAATTAAAAATGGTCGCAGCGCCTCCCAGCACCCTATAGGGACCAGATTTGGCCCGTGGCCCACAAGTTGAGTATCCCTGTCATAAACTCATGCTAATTAGGAAATTGCAAAATATAGTTGTATCCCCAAGCACAATGATTTATTTTTTTTCGTGCAAAGGATAGGTTCATGGGTTGATAGAATATAACAGATTATTGATAGGTTCCTTTTCATACATTTTGGTTAAAATCTTATAGAGGAAATTATTATTTATATGCTTAATCCTGCGATTCCCAAATCCAAATACCATTTTTTAATGGCCATTAGCCACCACGTTCTGTTCAGAAATGTGGGTGGTCAGTACGATATTTTAGTATGAAGCCTCATTTGATCTGATCTGTTACAAAGTCAACATGTAAAATTAAGGGCCCTCTATCATTTCAGAGGACATTGCAAGTTCATTATGACGCGGTGAACTTAACATTACGCAACGCATTTGAATATTTTATAATGAAGTAAATATGTTTCATATGCATTTTTTACATTCATGTTTGTTGTTTTCATTTTCGTTTATACGTATAGATGTTATGGCAATTCACAATGTATTTTTGTGAGTCTGGGTCCAAGAGACCCCAGATTTTCCTTTTGGGTCTTGAGCTGAAAAAGTATGGGAAACCCTGAATTCATCCATCGCAATTCATCCGCCATTTCCACAGACATTTGATAAACCAGATAAAATCAAGTCAGGACAAATACAATGTAATGTTCATATGCAGTTCTACTCTTTAAACAAACAATTCCAACTGCTGGCTGCTCTCTTTGCTGGATATTTCTATGTGCCATAAAAATAGTTAAATCTCAGCGTGGTCAGGTGAAGAGGAGATCTATTCTGTCTCCATATTTGACGTCAAGCATGACATCAATATTAGATAAGTGTAAATTTCCCATCCTGTTTTCTGTGGCCATTTAACCGGCTGTGCAGTTTCAATCTGCTTTACTCTGATTCAACTTGCCTCGAGTGCTTTTGTTCCTCTGCCTCCTCCTGAGAGTGTTGTACCTGGTTATCAGTTGACTCATCATTACAGCGAGTGGTATTAGTGCAACTATTCCAGTTTCGAATGCGCAGCAAGAACTTAATACTGAGAGTGCAGTTGTTTAATTATCAAACGGCTCATTTTATGCAAAATAAATATATCCATAAAACAGCTGTTAATGCAGCATGTGCATAGATGTCGCTCAGTCAAAAGTATCTGCACATATTGTAGACAATCATGACTTGTTAAGCATTTTTCATCAGGCTGCTTAATGAGACACCTGTCTAGAGTTGCACTCTTAAATTAATTAGCAACCTTACCAGAAGGCCTGATTAATGAGACAAATTGTACTGTAAGTAATAAATATTGACTAGATATTAAATTGGTGTTTAGATCTTGACTGTTAAAAGCATTCTTTCCCCCTCACCCTTTAAATGCAATGGCGTCTCGGTACAAAACCTCAATTTGTAAAACAGCAATTTCTTCCCAGTGTACTTGGCATTGAGGGCTACCTATTACACTTTGTGAAGGTGAGGTAATTTAAGTCCAGACCTAAAGGAAAGGGCTGTCTCAGCAGACATTTCAGTGCAGAAACAAACAGTTCACTGACAGCATAGAAAGAAGCCACTGCCATGCAAATGCAGTTCAGATAAACTTAATGTTTTTGAGAATACGCTTTTCAAGAGATGTTCAGGCTATACCCCTCTTTACTTGCTTTTGAGCAAAGAGCAAATAGCTGTGTGCTCGTACCAATGATAAATACAACCATTGCTCATTTGCAGGGGTGGGTAGTGACAGTTGTCCTCTTTATTGTGGGCTGCCGCCACCAAAACACCAAAACTGGATAATGTTTTTTTTAAGAGGCGACGACATCAGTGAACAACCAGCACCACACTTGCTTCTCCCAAGCGAGGATCCTCAACGCAATGGATGCTTGTTTGAAATTTTTAAGAAATTCCCACTAGGTGTTCTTGAGATATCGTGTTTATAAGAATGGGAGATACTTATATAGGGTACAGACGCACGAACAGATGAACAACCTGACCACGGCTGTTGCCTGTGCTTGAGAAAGAGATGAGAACTTGGTGAGTTTCACTGCTCGGCTCAGGATCTGAAAGTACCAGCCACTTCAGGACATATTTCTCAGGAGCGCTGCCGCAACAGCTGGCAGAGGAGTCATTTCAGAGAGCCGACTGACCCGTAGCAGAGGACAGCCGTATGTCTGAGGTAAGACATGTATCATATGATTTGTAAACAGTTCCAGCTTTGTGCAGCCTGTATTTGGATCATTCGTTTTCTTCTAAAAGGGGGGTCACTTATAGCTCGGTTGGAAGTTTAAGCAAAGACTTTTTCCCGTAGACTGTTGAATCACGATACACACACCATCGTCATGCTGAAGCTCATTTATTAGTCCTCTCCTCACGCTGTCTTTGAAATCGTTGTTACTACCATAAAACAGAGGTCTGTGAGACAAGCATTCCGCCATGCTCAGTCAAACATGCAGTTTGATTGGTCAGATGTTGGGCACGAAACCTTGGAAATATCAGTCTTGTTCGGAAAAAAAAAGAAAAGCTCAGTAAAATTCCAGTGAGAATCAATTGCTTGAAACCGACACGTCTGATGTGTTGAGGCCTTAAGGATAAAGGCTGTGGTGTGCTGTTAAGTCCAATGAGGCAAATGTGTGATATTGAGCTGTTTAAGTAAAACTGACTTGAGTTGACATGAGGACAGGGGAGGAGTGACAGTCACTGATGAAGGTTATGCCCATCTTTTGTGACAGAGGTGATGGCAGGTGAGGACATTGTGTTGCTGAAGGGTGCATAATTGCCTCACAGGTGAGCTGAATGAAATGGCAAGAGGAGAGACAGGCCCACCACTTATGAATATGATACAAAACCAGGGGCCTCCTTATGCTACCCACAAGAGCCATTCCTCATCTCAGTGATCCCTCATTTCCTTACATCTTTCTACTGGAAACATCAGTCAATCATCATTTCATCACAGAAACACCTGGGATTTATTAACAAGGGTCAGAGTTCTCTGTATACAATATTTGAATGGGTATAATACACAAACAAAATACATAATTTACCTAGAGGTTACGCCTTAGATGATAGAAAAGGTGAGTATGCAACCTGATTAGTTAGAAAGACTGATGAAATAACAGAATGGGATGCACAGAGGGGTGGAATAATAATGAATTACTGTAGATGACCGAGTACGAGGATGCACACTGATATATGCTGAGGCATGTAGTGTCCTCAGCTCAGGATGACTTTTTCCTATGGTACACTGCAGCATCCCTAATGATTCAAACTACAGAAGTGCTTAGATCATCACAAGTGTGCTTTTACACAACACACTCATCCAAAGTTTGCACCAGCTTAAAACACCCACTACACCCACTACACCCACAGAGCACATGAGTCGACACAATACTGACATACAGGCTTGGAAAAGATCTCCTTTGAGTTGAGCCGTGAAATGTCAGTATATCAAGTGACTGATCTTACAGCAGGGGCCGAAAATATTGTTTTTATTTTAAACTTACTTCACGATAACTTTACATTTAGCTCAGGTGTCTCCAAAGGCAGAAGCAAGACAGTGAATCTAGCCTGTGTAGTTGCGCCTCGCATCATTTTCTTAGCAATAAAACAGAAATGGTTTGGTCAGAGATAATTACAGTACATACAGATTTAAGTCAAATTATAGGAAAATGGAATTACTGCCTCATGGTTGTATGCCCTCGGCAGCCAGTCAAGTTACTTTTTGCTTTTACATCCATCCAGACTCATATAATATATGTAGTGAAGACTGTAAAGATAAAGAATATAAAGAAAAGTGTCTTTTTTTGGCTAAATGGAGGTTCCACTGAGAGACATGCTGTCTTCACTTGGAGACTACAGAGGATTAATAGAGAGCTGAACTATCACAGTCACAGTGAAGTTGACCTTTGACCTTTGTGATAGAATATGTCATCACTTCATTATTTTGTCCTGTGTGTGTATGTGTGAAATTTTGTCACAATTAGCATATCTTGAGTTACTTAAAACGTGTCAAGTGAGCTCACAGCTTTTTTCAGTATTTTTGGGGGGCTTTTTATGCCTGAAGTGAAGACAGGAAATGGGGGGAGAGAGAGAGAGAGTAGGGGATGACATGCAGCAAAGGGCTGTGACAACCAAAATCTAAGCAGTTCATCTAAGTTGACGTTTTAAGCAAAATTGAAGAAACTCCCTCCAAGCGTTCCTGAGATATCATGTTCACAAAAACAGGATTGACGAACAGATGGACGTCTGTCGTGGCATAGATTCTTCAACTCTCAAAGGTTGATTGAACATCAGCCTTGGTGGATGATGGTGGTGGAGAGCGCTGTTGAAAATCTGCCATAGATGTTCAGCTGGGTTGAGATATGCTGACTCTTAAACCAGCCAATTTCCAGTGGAACTACTACAGAGAGTTTTTATTCATCAAAACAGTTTATTTTAATTCTGGGAGACAGATTTGCTTGTTTATAGACCTCAGAGGTCACCATAGAGCACTTGTAAATTCTGTTTCAGTGTGGATTGCCGAGTTAAAGGTTTCTCCTTGTCGAATTCTTGTTAAGATTTATTCTTTCTGACCTCCTTGAAATGAAAATCTGCTTTTCACAAGAGATCTGAGATCAAATTACATTAATCCAAGATCATAATGAGTCAGTCACATTTACTACAGTTTTTCATTCCAGGAGTAAGGCATGAAATGTTTTTCTGTGTATAATCGAGACACAATATTTGTTCTGTTGTTTTTATATGACATATCTAATTACATTCTTTACTTCTTTACTTACATGCTTATAATGACATTTGTCATTGCCAGTTCATGTGTTTTTTTTATTTTGAAATAATCAGTTCTTTTCTTGTTCCAAATAGTTCACTTGTGTGTGTTTCCCACCGGTGTTATTGTCTACCCAGCTACATTTACTTTTATTTGCCCCTCATCTCTCTGTGCCAGTTCATCTTTGTACCCAGTGTCAAGCGTTCAAGCCATTTTATTTTTTTTTAGTTTTCCTGCTGGATTTGATCTCTGCTTAGTTTTCCTGGATGTCGTGTTTGTCCCTCTCCTTGCCAGATTTTGTTTGTCTGTCTTCTGACTGATTTCCAGTGTCCCACACTATTGTGAGTAAGGGCTTTTAAAAAAAAACAAATCAAGATCCTGTCACAGAGTTGGGTGATCAAGCAGTTTTTAAACCAGTCATTTCAGGACAGATGGTGACCTGAGAAAAGCTTGATTTGATGTTAGATTAAAGAAAGAGGATGATATCATCTGCATAAAAATGAAGATTCATGATGAGGATAAGGATAAGTATGCTCTATTGTCATTCCAGAATGTTAAACATGGTCGTAGTGTAGGCAAAGCAGAAGTAAAAAAAAATATAGCAAGAAACAGACACACACAATAAAAACACAATGAATGATAAAAGTATATAAAAAAAGACAGTACAAAAAAATGTGTGGACAAAGGTGGCAAGTGTCCAAAATGCAGCAGGTGAATAGCACAGTAGATAATTACAATAACAACAATGGGAGTGTAAAAAAAAAAAAAATAGCAGCAATGAATAGAAGCAGTTTGTTCAGAATATGCAGCAGTTTTTCTCAAAAAGGTGCGGACAAGTTAACAGTCCAGCAGCATCTGGGGAAAAAGCTGTTCCTCAGCCTGGTGGATCTGGCCTTGATGATGCATAATAGCCTGATGCCTGATGAGAGGGGGACAGGCAGTCCATTTACAGGGTGGGAAGCATCCATCCTGATGCAAGAGGCCTCTTTCCTGCACCTGTTGATGTTGATGTTGATGTAGATGTCACTGATGGTGGTAGACTGCTGCTGCCGAGTTTCTGTGCAGTTTTTGCCAGGTGTTGCAGTAAAAGCCTATCTGCAGCAGAGCGGCTGCCATACCATACAGTGATGCAGGAAGTGAGGATGCTCTCCAGTAGAGGCATCGGTGGGCCTTCCTCCTATTACACTGCTGAACTAGAAAATAAATATTACTTACATATAGACAGGGTTGAGAGGGTTAAAACGTATTCTGATACAATTACTGATTACCTCTCAAAAAATGTAGTCAGTAACCTAATCCAAGTATCACAATATTAAAGTAATGTAACTTGATTGCTTTCCATTACTTTTGGATTAACTTAATACCAAACAGTGAAACTGTTCAGTCTAAAATAATCTTTTATGTTCATTGTAGCTTTATTAATCATTTGTCCAGAGTACAATTAGATTAATTGTGGTAATTATGGATATTTAAACGTACTTTAAGTATTTTATTTACACCTCACACTCAAACTTCAAGTAAACTGCCATAAGTAGTAGTAGTAGTAGTAGTAGTAGTAGTAGTAGTAGGTTAGGTAGCTGTAACCGGATTAGAGGTTAGGTAGCTTTAGAGGCTGGTCTGTGTAGCTAACATTAGAGGTTGGTCTGTGTAGCTAACATTAGTCATTGGTATTTCCTGCAAATGTTTCTTTGAATTAGATGTTGAGTTCTTGGTGAGAGTATTTTCACAGCTGAAGGCAGAGCTGTTACTGTGCTGAGATGTTGTTCCTTTTTTTGTGATTTAAAAGAAAATGATGTTAAAGTTTCCATCCAGCGAAGCCTCTGTAACATATCTCATCATGAGAAAATCCTCCTCAGTAAAGTTGAATTTATTTTTTTTATTTTTTTGTAATACTAAGTGATTCATTTTTTTCTTGCATTTCTGACACAAACTACAGTTGTGCGATCACTGGCATACAGATTAGAATAACATCTGTTGTTTTGGATTCAGCAGCATGTTTCATATTTATTCTGGTTGGTTTAGATATCAGCTGAGGTAGATTTATTTATATCAAAACTGACCTCTCTCTAAGCTTTCCTGATATGCTGGAGTACCAATTATGTTAAGGTCACCATGATAAGCAGCTCAGAGAAGCATAGGCTACGTTTACCATAAAGTCCTAATCTCCTCTAGAGAATCACTAATTGCAGAGTTTGGTTGCGGGTTGATACCAGTGGCAGTGATCTGAGCATTCCCCGCAGAACATGTGTCCAGAGCATATAGTCACATTCATTAGGCACTGACGAAGAGTTAAACAGACATGCAATAAAGCAGTTCTTAACATAAATCAATACACCACCTCTTTTACCTTTCCTGTCACATATACGAGGTGTTACCAGCAAGAACGTGGGCACTGAACCAGGTTTATGTGAGAATTATCTTGGGCAGTTACGCTTATAGTCATTTAAGTTTGTACACTGCGGAAAAAGTGATGTAAAAAACAAACAAACACCTGGAGTCCTTTACTGATGTATTTATTTCCTTTTAAAATCATCAACACCACCACAGATTTCAGGGTGAAATCATGGGCAGTACATGGAAGGGATGACATACCTACTGTACATACTACATACAGCGCAAACTGAATAACAGAACTGAAATAGCATTTCTCCCAAGAGTCCTCACGGGTCAAAGTAAAACACATAGCTAGCAACACACAGAGAAACTCAATTTCCACTGGGAATGTGTCATTTTTCTACTGTGCTATTAAAATTACTAACGAGAAGATGCAATGACTTTTATTTTTTCTTCGCCACACATAAGCGTATACCTACAGTATGTACGCAGGCTTGGCTCTTAAAGAGCTTCTTTCTGTCAGTTGGCATGGGATAAATGTTCCTTTTGAGAATGACAGAATACACAGAAACGTGGGATTATACAGTATATTTAAAGGCAGAGTTCAGATTTTATTTGTATATAAGCCAAATATCACAAATATTCACTCAACGAGATTCCAAAATCAGTGATTTTACATCACAGTACATGGGAGTTGATGATCCACCACTGCCTTGATAGTTTAGTTTGATTGTGTTACTGTGTGATTTTCATATTTTAAAAGGTTAGTTTGGATTCACCAAAGTCATAACACACACAAAAAATGAACAAATCAGGGCAGAGGTAGACAAGCACCTCCCATTTGAGTCTGAGTTGAGCACAAGAATGATATTTGGCTTATATAACATTGGTTTCCCATTGAAAGAGGCTGTGAAAATATTCTGAATATAACAAACACTTCAACTATTTTTTTATTTTTTAGATTGGCCTCCTTGTTGCCACTTCAAGGAACTTTCACATTTTTTTGATTTTGGAGACCAGTGTGGATAAAAGCTGTCATTTTTCAACCACAATAACGACAAAATATTACATCAAAAATAAAATTACATGAATATAAATCTCCCACTGCTTTCTTTTAACTGGCTAACAAACTATTTACTTTAACTTTGCCTGGGAAAAGGCTTGTTTCATCTGATTTCAAGAATATCCCACCCAGGCATTCAGTCTGACTGTACAGAAACAGCCAGTCTTCATGTGGATGGTTTCATTAATTGATGTACGTAGGTCATAGACAAGCATCAGTACTGAACTGAAACTGTTTCATAAGCAGTTAAAAACTCATGTAGTAGCTTTAAGTGGTGTTGACCCCGTCCACAGACAAAGATACCGTTTATATATGACTAAATTGTTTTGATAATGTTGGCAAAATGTAATTCTTGCCTGGATTGTGTTCACAGGCAGTTTTTCTTTTAAACGTATATTTAAATAACTCACTTGGAGGTGGTTGGGGTGGATGGCCACTGTACAAAGTAGAGGACTTGAACACCACCATGTGGAGTTTGCGCCAAAACAAAAGCCCTTCAGGTTAAGGTAAGGAAATATTGTCATTTTGGGCAGGTTATGGCATGACTTTTGAATAATATTGTAATCACTACGAGCGGATAGTGTCTTGGATAATTAAATTTATTGTTAGTGACATTTTGTAGTTGCATATAAATGGTATGTCTAGACTGTAGATTGTTTAGCTTGTGCCGGTGCTCCTCTCCGCTTCTCCACACTGGGAGCTTGTTGATCGCCGTGATTAACCACTATGGGTAATACATCGACTAATGATAAGTACCTCGTTCACCCCCACTTCAAATAATCCAAACTATCACTTTAAGTTAATGTGAGAGCTGTGCAGGAGGGACCACTTATAGAAATTAATTTAGTTTTATTTCAATTAAAGGCAAGATGAGTTATCACAAACACACAATTACACATTACAGTACGGTACACATCTGCACGTTCCGGTAAACACACACATTAGTTCAACTGCAAAATGAGAGAGTAGACATGTGTAGTGTGATTACACCAGCGTGCAGGAACATCTGCATGCATTATCACCTTGGAGCTATTCATCACATCCAGGGCACCTCCAAAATACACTGTATTTGTAACACAACTGCATACAGAAGCACACACACACACACATGCTCTCTCATTAAGCAGGGAGGAAAGGGAAGGAAGGAGAGACTGGAGATGTGCCCAGATCAAACCCTGTCAGGTCAACCATGCAGAACGAAATTTCAGAAGGATGGAGTCAGAAAAATAGGACAGTGATGTGAGGAAAAGAGGAAAATTAGCGGGTGGACACCACAGCTCTTAGCCTCGGGAGTTGATCACAGCCATCACACTGAGATAAGCCTCAGAGAGGTCAATAAGGAAAACCATTAGCTGACAAATGGCCACCTCTATAATGTCGTTATAAACCGGGCCTATAGGAATCAGAGGGTGCATATCATCAACACATGAAAAGGAATAACAACTGCCTGGACATTAAGACTAATGCTTCCCAGTGATAATCCCTTACTTCTTACTTACTGAAATGATCATTAGGTTGCACCACTCAGATGTAAATGGGACATTTCAGTCATTTCACCACTTTAATTTATGCTTTAAGCTCTAATCCTCCATACTGGTGAGGCTCAGAGCTCAGGCAGTCTCACATACAGGAGGGTTGGCCATTTGGATAAGGCCAGTACCAGACAAACTGAATTTATACTCTCACTCTCTGTGTCTCTTCATCCCTGGCTTCTGTCATGCACAGTAAAAAATAAACAATTTTACGTTTTTTCCCGATTGTTTACAGACATTTCCAAAACCAATTTCTCAAAACTGTATACAAAAAAACAATAATTTGTTGTGATTTGTGATTTCCTTTAACGTTTTCTCAGTTTGTAAAGTCAGTCACACGAAGAACTTACAGATGTAGCTGTACTTTTAGGGCTTTTCCATTGGCACTTTTGGCCAGGCTGAGTCAAACCGTGCTGTGCTAATTATATTTCCATCACTACGTTTAACCACACAGTCCCGTCGCACCTCCAAGCAGGCTGCAGTGACTTCTCATTAGCTGCAGCCAACCCCTGATGATGATGAGATCTACGTTGATTTTCACTAAATTCCTGTCCGATTTTTAACAGTGTAAGAAAACCTGCTGGGATGCATCGAGTACTGAAGAAATAACTCTGGTCAGATATAGGTCCAGTGAGATCCTCACATTATTCAGGGCACCTCTGTGGCCTTGTTTACACATACACATTCCCCCCTTTGGTGATAGCCCCGATGTTGGATTAATGTTGTCATTTGCACCTATTGTTCACACTCCCCCGCCTCTTCTTCTCCATCCATATGTCCTGTCCCCTTGTGTTGCAGTTTCCTCAGTAGCCGCTAGCCTTTCGCCATCTCCACCTCCTCCCAACCTGCTTCCTCGCCTCCCTCCACTGACTTTTAAATGAGCAGAGCACCCAATGGATATATCACTAACTCCATTAAGCAGACATTGTTAGCCTTAAGGTGCAGCAGCCTGGTGTGTTTGGGCACACACGCGTGTGTGTGTGCATGCGTCCTTGTCTGTGTGGATGTACTGTATGTGAAGGAGGAAAAAGGGCGGTAAGGGGTGCGCAGTGTTGTGTGTGGATTAACTGCGTGTGTGGGCGGGCTGCAGTCACGTACCACTGAGGTCAAATTTGTGAAGATTGAACATAAGCACCCACATTACCCTTTTCCATCCATCTAAAGGTGGAACAGCCATTAAATTAATGACCTGGTTTCCCCGCCTGCATGTGCGTATGAGCCCGCATGTGTGTAAATAATGCATGTGGGTAGGTAAGAGCACAAACAAAAACCTCAAATAATGTAAATTATCACATGAAAGATGAGCAGGGATAAAAAAGAAGAGCAGACAGAGGTAATGCGAAACATATGATCTATAGAACACCTCAAAATAGCCCTGGGTTTGTAGCTTTTAAGCCTGAATGAATCATATTTATCTGTCACAACAGACATACCCCATTAGTTTTGGGTGCAGGACCGGATTGTAATCACTTTCCGCTCCGTCTCCTTGGAATTCCTGGTACGTAACACCTGTAGACGAAGCTTTAACAATATGAATCTGTTGCAACCAACGTGAAAAGTACCACCATTCCCTCCTCTATTCCTCCAGATCAATATTAGTGTCAACATCTTCCTTGTTATCTCAATGGTGGAGTCTGATTTGATGGAGGAAGCACTCCATCAAGTGTGTAACGTGGTAGAGATATATTAATTGGATGTATTGGAATCATCTAACTCTCTATGCTATAGAGAGAGATGGGGTGATAGTGTGGGTTGTATTCATTAGTGGGACCGAGCTCGTTACAGCTCTTGAGGTGTTGAGTACAGTATGAAGTGATTGTGGCAGAAAGCAGAAAGGAAAGCGTCGAGTTTTAATCATCTGGCATTATTATTGTGTTAGAGATTGTTTGAAAGGATTCGTGCTCTTCTCTGGGTGTATCCTCGCTAGAAAGACATTTGAAGGCTAAATTCTTACTTTTTAATCATGGATAATAATTTGCGTACTAGCTTTTTCCTGTTGCACAAGGCCAAGGTGAGTTAGAGTGCTCATGTACATACAAAGTGTCCCGCTTAAAAGAAAAGGATGCGTTTTCACCTTGTCTTTTTTCATATAGGAGGCCACCTCTTTGTGTCCTCTGTTATTGCTTATATAATGTGCAGTGCTAAAGTGCTAATTAGTGCATATTCTTTTTTATTTTGGATAATCTCCATCAACAGCACAGCTAGATCCCCTGCAAAGTCCCCCTCCACTCAAAACTGTGTGTGTGCATTCTTACTTTACTTGGATGCTTGACTTTCACTGTGGAGAATGAGATACGTGCAGAGTTTAACCAGATTTCTGAAATGAAAACTGGGAACATTTCCAATTTGTTTTTCAGTATATAATTAAAATATCCAGTGTTATTTTCTCTGAAATAAAAAGTTAGGGCAATTCTGATTTCATGTATTTTGATGGCGACTGTTGTGCTGTAATAAACTGTGGTGCAGGCCAACTTATAAAAATGGGTACCAACTGTAAACTGTCAGACAGTAAGCTGGTGAGTGATGCTTTGGTAAAACTATAGAACACTATACAGGAAAAAGTTCAAACTCCAATAATTCTCCTCCTCTTTTCTTCACTTGTCTTCCTTCTCTTTCTTCCACTCCTCTTTATCTTTCCACCTCACTTTTCTCTCTTTATATTTTTTCTCCCACTCTCTTCATCCTCCTCTCCAATCTTTAATGAGTAGAAGATAAAAATAAGTTAGTTAGCAGATTCCCCTTGCTTGCCTCATTTTTGTATTTTCATCTGCATTTTTGTATGACATTCATCTGCTGAAGAGGGGGAAGTTTTTTTCTGTGCTCACCTTCAAGTAACATTATATAAGATTTGGTATTTTTTGTGATTTTGCGCACCCAGTTTCAGGGTGCTATTCACTTATACACTGTTGTCGTAAATATGGACAGCTGTACACGTGCATTTGTCATGGTTACATTACTTATGATCAAAAACTAGCGAGTCAGGCAAGTGCAACAACACAAGACATAGCAAGCCAGCCACTATTACCTTGTAGTCCAACAGCAAAAAGGCCAGTTCGTTGTCTGTTTTGCAGCCTTTCATTTCACAAAACTCTCGCCAACAACTTAAAGCCAGTCTCACATTTACTCTTGTCCGGTGTCTTGCTGAGTCACTCTTTCGTTTTCTCTTCTTAGCTCCATGAACATCCAGTCTCTTTGTGTCTTCCATGATGTCCATAGAGCTCACTTGCCAGCCTCTCCCTATTTCCTCCTGGGATCACAGTTCTCCTGTATTTCTCCTGATTTCTGATTAATTTTCACAACTTATTTTCCTTTTCATTATCACAACCTGTATGATACACTGTACAATGTGTATAAACCCTATACAACTCTAAGAGTCTACTATTTCCACTTGAACAATATACCTATACAGTACCAAACCAGATGTGAATTCAAAAGGAATTTCCATTTTCAAAAGTTTTAAAGGAAAGGTGGCTGTATTTTTTAAAATAAAGTTTCTTTTAGCAGCAGGGGCAAAAACTAAATGAATGAAAGAAAACTGATGAATATTAGTTTATGCCAGAGATTTATGCACATTCACACTTGAGGGACAAATTATTCTGTATACTCTCCTGAGAATTATGGGTAAAATTAAAATCATTCAACATAAAAAATGATGTTGCAGTGTGCTTATTATTTTGTTCTATTCATTTTTTGAAAGTCACCACAATGCAGGAAACACAGTTTCTGAAACTCACTTTTTTTGGGAATAAATATCCTCCCTATTTTTGAGGTCTCAAGGTTGCCAAGTATGCCATAGAGGCTGCTGAGCCTGTGAGCCTGAAGGCTCCTGTGCTTGTGGTGAAAACACCAACACTCCCCCTGATGCTCTGAACACAAAGTCCAAACAGTGCAGCTAACTGAGCTAAGAGCAGCTACATTTAGCAGCAGTTTACTTTTCAAGCCTCCTAAATGAACAATGAATGGTGCTCTGAAATTATAATATAAGCCTTATAGCTCTAGTGTGAAAACAGAAGCCAAATATAACAGCTTAGCCAGCCAATAAGTCAGCTAAACCCATCCACTTACCTTTCTTTAGATTTTTGTAGTGACAGAAGTTGGACATGGTGGTGGTGGTCATGTCACAGGTTTTTGAGTGGCAGAGCTTTCATACCAGTGTTCTATCAAAAGCTGTCATTGACAAATAATCTAATATTTAGAAAAATGCAAAAAGTCTAAATCAAGTCTCAAGTCCTCAAATTTGTGACCTATGACCTATGCAACCTCTGCAGCATAGCATCAAAATGATTTCGAAGCTGTTATTTTAAGGTAGAATGGTTACATATTGCTTTAAAGACACAACTAGCATGATTTTTGTGACATTACCAGGTTGGAAGCAGATTGTGTTCCCGGATCAAACTTACGCGCAAACCTCCAGAACACATGCTGCTTGTGTCCAGCAATTAAACTTTATGAATGAACAATATTGTTGCATATTGTTATATTCTAGATTTTGCAATAAAGTATTTGTATTATTCCAAACAGAGTATGTTTATACAACATAATGTCTGGTGGGAATGATGAAACAGCAAATAAACCACTCAACTTTCACTCCTTCCTCTTCTTTGCTCTACTCCTCCCCTTTGTCCCCTCCATGGTGAGCTACTTCCAAGAAAAGTAGTTCAGTGGTAGTGAAGGAGGGGAGGAAATAAAGAATATGGAAAATGAGCTTTGGGATGTCGCATAAAACTTGTTTGTCCCCCCCCCCCCCCCCCCCCCCAAACCTGTAGGGCCCCACAGTCAGTCACGCAAATGGGAGGGCAGAACATCGCTCCCACTTACAAACCAACTGAAGCACAAAGCAGCTATGTCCAATTATGGGAGGCGCAAATTAAAAGTGCAAATTGCAGTGTAAAAATCTCAGAGTCAAATTTAAATGTAAAACTTGAAACCAGGGTGCGTGGAGCATTCTAATGAAGCCATTGAAGGGGATTAATATGCTGGGTAATTGCCGGATCTCTTCTTTCTCTCTAAAGCCCTTTTTTAATCAACAGTCAACTAATTACTAAACCCGGGGATGTTACGAATAAAAAGCTGTTGGTTTCGAGAAGGTGGGTGGACAGAGAGATAAGAAAATATGGTCTTCCCTGCTGTCCATTACGGGGAAAAAAAGTGTTTTTGATATTACAATAACAGAAGGGATCTCTGAAGGATGTTAGAACAGAGGCGAGGCTGCAAATTCTGGCTCTCTGACAACAGCGTAACAGCAGCTCAGACACAATAAATATCTACAATCCCTGGTTTGTTACAGGGCCTCTGTCCAGCTCTGGGCCCCCTAAATCACTGAAAAGATTCCTCCTCGCTACTGCACCCCAGTGCAAACGAGTCATATAGCCGTGTTTGCAGGTCTCATGAAACTTTGAAACAGTTTTGAAGAGCAGTTCGATCTGTTTATCCTGTTCAGCGTTTCCAGTGCTGTGATGGCAAATTCATCTCACATCAGCCTTGGAAAAAAGCTGAAAAATCACCCTGAACTGTAGAGAACAGCAAAGTGGACTGAGTTCTACTGTGTAGCTACAATCTGAGCAATAAGAGTTCTAAAAGGGTTCTTCCTGTAGGGCTGAGGTTCTTGCCATTTCAAACCATTTGCTTCTAAAGAATGCTTTTTGGAAGAAAGAGTTCTTTGTAAGACTAAGAGTTCCCTTAAGAACTATTTTCATCCCAAGAGTTCTTCAAAGATTCTTTCATCGAGGGTTCTTTGTTCCATAATATAAAAGAGTTCCCAGTAGAACCACCAGGGTGGGTTCTTGATTAAACCCATGGGATATACAAATACGTTCTTGGTAGAACCTCCTCAGTGTGTTTGAGACAAAACACATGGAATATAACAAGGTTCTCTGTAGAACCCCCTGAGTGTTTTCGAGATAAAACCCTAGGAATATATAAGGGCTCTCAGTAGAACACCCTGAGTGTGTTCTACATAAAAAAGTTTCTTGAAAGAACCCCTTGTGGGCTCTTTGCACCAACAACGATGGCACTGTTCCAGTTCAAGAACCCAATTTTGAATTGTTCTGAGCATTTCCACCAAAAATGAAATGGTTTAGAACCTGAAAAGTTAGTTCTCAGCTGGAACCAAAAAATAGCAGGTTTCCTTGGGAACCAAAGTGGGCGTGCCCCATTTTCCAGGTTGTTGTGCATTGTGCTGCACCCTCTGTTGATAACATCCTTGATTACAGTGGTTCTAAAACTGGTGGGAATGCAGGCTAGTTCACTTGCTAGAACCAAGGTTACAAGGATCTTGAATGGTACTGATTCATCCTTAGATGGTGGAACGGTTTGGGATAACATGGAAACCCATGGAAAATTGAAAGGTGCTCTGTAGAACCCCTTCAGTGTGTTCTAGATAAAACCCTTGGAATATAAAAAGGTTCTCAGTAAAACTCCCTGGGTGTGTGCTTGTTAAAACCTGTGAAATATTAAAACCTTCTCAAAAAAATTCTGGCTAGAACCTCCAGAGGGAGGGATTCTGGGTGGAACCATTACACCATGGAAGGGTTCTCTCTGAGACCTCTCATAGGGGGTTCTGAGTGGAACCTTTAATAGATGGTTCTAAGTATAACCCTTTATGTTGGGTGTCAGGTAGAACTCTCCTGCGGGCCCTTTTCACCAACATGGAACCCATCCTGTTCCAGTTCAGGCACCAAATTTTCAACCATCCTGAGCATTTCCACCAAAAATAAACTGAGCGCAGAAAACCAAAGCAGGCATGTCATACTCTACAGGTTGGTCGCCATCCATTGATGGTTCCAATGGTTCCGCTTCAAACTGGCGGAACTGCAGGCTGGTTCACTGGCCTAGATAGCACAAGTGTTCCGAGAATCTTGAATGGAACCAGTTCAAGAACCAGACTTAATTTGGTAGAAAAGGGCCTTGAAAGCATTCCAAGTGGAACCTATATAAAAGGTTCTTACAGGAAACAAAAAGGGTTCTTCTAAGCCAAAGAACTCTTTACGGTTCTAGTTAGCATCTTTATTTCTGAGTATAAAGAGTGAAGGAGTAAAAGTCCTCTGCATTATTCCCCACTGACAATGCTCTTTGTAACATTTGGATGGCCACAAAATGTGCCTGTTAAATCATTCGTACAATTAGTAGCCCTGAAAAAAAAAGTCCTGCTTATTGAAAAGAAGTCAAAGGTACAAAAATGTGTGAATAGAAACTTCAGTGAAGAAGAAGTTAAATACCCACCGAGCACTGCATGCATCCAATAACCAAGCTTAAAATTCTGTCCACTGCTCCACTAATGGAAGGTTTACAGTCGGAGGTTTAAGCTTTCTACAGCTCATTAAATACATTCAGCAGTAGACAAGTGCTGTTTGAGTCAGAAAGGACACGAAAATTTATGGACACACTAAATATAAATATACAGCACCAGTGTACTTAAAATGAAAGATAATTCTGGTTGTTTTCTTTTATTGAACAATTTATTCAAACGATTTTCTTGTTAGACACAAAAAGGAATACAAAACAGTGAAATACAAATATATCAGTTCTGCTTATTTCCACCTGTGTGTCATGGTTTCTAAACACTTCCTTTCAAGCTCTGTCTCGCTGGCATGCATCACAAACCTCTCCTGTCATTTCAGACTCTGCATGACCACCGATTGTCCTCACCGTGTCTCACCTGACAAGCCACCTGCCTATGCGAGATAGATGTATGTTCAACTGGTGGTGAGAATACCAATTCATCTGAGTGCAGGCTGGACATGGTCGGATATGGTTGGTGCTTTAACATTGTGCACAATTTAACATCTGCAGGATTTATAAATGATTTGTTACGACTCATAAACAGACACTAACTCATTCGTTAGAAAATTCAGCATTAATTTAACATGAAACAGACATACAAAAACAGTTATTCTGGTCCGGAATGAAAGTTTCAAAGTGAAGTGAAGCAAGTATTTCAACTTAACACGTTTCCTTGATCTCTGAAGACATGTCATGATCATTTTATGATTAATTTAGTGAATACCTATATTTCAAATTGCTCCTTTAAATGTAATATAGACAGAGGTGTGAGGTAACCAAGTACTTATACTTTGTTTACTGTACCTGAGTAGAGTTTTTACTTTTACATTTGGGCTCAAATATCACAAACAGCTTGTTTCTTTAGTTTTAATGCATCTGAATTATTGATTATTTTGATCTTAAATCATTGGAAATTCAGCTGACATGGATGGGACAATCACACATAAAAAAGACGATTCCTTGGTGTGTCCTTTAGCGCATATCGCGCACGGCAGATAGAGCAAGACGATAACGACGTAAAAGACGTAACAGCGTTAATCAGAGAGGAGAGGGAGACTCGACTGCAGAGAAAAGGTGAAGTTCAGTTAGCTTTGCACAGAAACAGACGGTAGAAATGAGCTTCAGAGAGAAAAAGAATGTGTATCTTCCCACCTCTGAATACAGGTTAGTTACTAAATTTCAGAGAAAACAAACCAGAATGACTGACAGTTTATAAGGAGATGATTATGACAAGTTGGTTTTGTGCTTTAAACTTCACAAATCACAGAAGTAATGGGTGGGAAAGGTTCATTATCCCAACAACCCTGGTTAGCTCAGAGTGAATAATTAACTGGTAACTTGTGAACCGGTCTGAGCCCTGGATTTTAACAAGGTGGTTGTTAGTTTAGCACTGAAACTGCAGGAGGAAACAGCCGCTCATTTATTGCTCCTGTAATACCCACATGTGCTTGTTCGTTGTGCCTGTTCATAACAGACTGCTAGTTTGATCATTGACCAGGTAGCATCATTTTTATTGCTCTGCCTCTGCCTCTTAGTGAGCATTTGGATCCAGCTTAAGCTTGGCGCTTCGTCTTTATCTGGTTTGTGTGTGAAATTTTGTCACTTAAATTACCACAGAGCTTTGAGCACCACTACTCTGCAAACTGAACCAAACGCTGCTCATCCCTACACACCCAAACGATCACCACCCGCACCACCCATCTAAGCCAAAAAGCAAAGAAAACATGTCATTTTAACACTTTAAAACTCACACTGTAGTTCCAGCTCTTCAAAACCGTACCAGTGACTGAACTGTTATCAAGTCTCAGCTAGAAACATCCATTTTTAGCATTTCTTAGCATTGCCCACACTTGTTTACTTGGCTTGCAGCTGGTCGTCTTCACATTCACATCGTATCAGAGGCAGCAGCAGCGTGGACGTCTCATTGTGACAGCTTGAAAGCATTCCTGTGTTTTACTCACTGGAACACCCACGTCAAAAATCATTTTTACATATGAATTTTATGTATGAAATTAAATCTAAATGAAGCAAATATTTTTTTATTATTTGGCAGGGAGCGAACATGACAGATGATTGTTGCTGTGCTCAGACTGCCAACATTCCCTGCACTCTCTGTAACGGACATCAATTTTTTTTCTGTGCCAAAACAACATCATTCTCATAATTACTGCCCATTCACCCGTTAGCTTAAGTCGTTAACTTATTAGTGCTGCTCTGACATCTACAATGTACATGTGAAGAGGTGGTTTCAGGATTTGTTCGACATACACTAATGGAGAAGAGTCTAGACCTGAAGTTACAGATGATTGGTCAATTTTAATCTGACTGGATTATATATGAGGTCACTTTTAAAAGTCAATGACTTTGGACTCCTGCTATTATCACTCTATACTTAGTCATGTCCTGGAATAACAGTCTGTGAAATGACAGGCCTGATGGCAGTGGTGAGGCAGCTACTGAAAATCAGTACTTAAGTAATAAGTACTCATGGGTTATTTTCCAATTTAATATTTTTAGGGGGTAAGTTACTGCAATTGAAACTAGCTTTAACACTGAATTTAGCATTATGTTAGGTAATTTAAAAGCACAACAAACCACAAGCTGCAACAAAAGTTAATGACGGTAACAACGAAAATTAACGTTACACATAAAAGACTAGAGGAGTGCACTCAGAGTGCAAATCTCCACCAGGCAACCCAAAAGGAATATTTGGACCTAAATCCCTTTTGTAATCACCATTTTGATAAGTAACTGTAATTTAATTACATTTTTTTTCTCAATAACTGTAATGATATCTTTTGTAATTTAGTTACATGTAACTAGTTAACTAGTTAACACTGCATGAAGTTTGTACTCACATGAATCTACTTTAACTTCTAACATTGTAGATCTTATAATTACATATTTTGAAATCAGACTTAATATCACGTAGTGGGCTACGCATCTGCAGTTTTCCTATACCTCTTCCTCTCCAGTGTTGTTGTCTGGTACACCCTCTAAGGAGCCCCTGACCTTCATTTTGCTGTTTTGCTGGACTTTCTGGTCTTTTGAATTAATATTTCAAAACACTGTGTGTAAAGATTTTCATTAATTTAGTTTGACATAAATGAGTCAGTTATATAAGTTGCATAGAACATTTGACGTAGATCTGTATCCAGTTTTTAATTAGTGCTGTGAATTATACATTATTATACATGACATTTTATTGTATTTTATCAGGGAGAGTTGGCTCCACTGTGCAACAGTCTACAACCACTCAACTAACTAAAAATAGAAAGGAAACATGTCTAATTTGTTCACTGGCGGTTTTGCCAGTATGAGACGGAGCAGGATGTACATCTAGAACTGGTAATGAACTTGTATTTAGTTTGTCGTTTTTTGAGTTGACTGAGTAATTTATTATTTTGGAGTCAAACCAACAGGCATCTTTGGGAAACAGAACAAAGTTTTAAAAATAAATAGTTTGGTGTGTTAGGATTGTGGCTGAAAGCTGTTCTCCAGTTTTTAAAAGGACAAGCCAGCAACACTGCTGATTTTATTCATACTGCAGTCAAGTGTTGACCGTGAGGATGGTTTTTGAGTAAAATCTTGTTTATTGATAAATTCAGACCTGTGGTGTGTGCTGTCCTTGTTGCTGAAGTGATGTTGATGTTTTTGCCATTTCACAGATTACTGTGTGGATTATTGTCTTGCATGGCCTCTAGTTTTTCAGTTGTAAACTAGTCGTAATGGCCAGGAACACTGGGCTGAATATATATGAATATTCTATAGGTGACTGGCAGATAAATCTCCTCCCCATTACGCCAGACTGTCAGTTAATAATGTTATTCTGATAAATGAATGCTAAGATAATTTTGAGTAAACCACAAGGTATACAAGGGGTAATTTAGGAGTAGTTTATTGTCATTATACCAGTCCAGTTTTTAAAAAAGTCCTGTTCATAAGTCTTTCTCGTGCAACATAAAAACATAGCAGATGCTATTTGCACCCACGGCAGATTAGTCAATTTGGCTATTTGTACCCGTGGTGGAATAGCAATTGTGGCGGTTTACACCTGGGTGCAAATAGTCTAGAAAAGCAGAGGCAGGCACCCGAGGGTCTGTAGCGAACAATGCTATTTGCACTTGACTTGCAAACAGCCAACAGAGATATTTACACCCACCTGGCAACAAACCATAATCTTTTCCTAAACTTGACCAAGTAGTTTGTTGTCTGAACCTCACCAAAGTGTGACTGAAATCTGTATACAATAACTGAAGTGAGTCTAAAATCGACAATTTAATACCAGCATCAAATTTCTTACCACTAAACTAAACTAAACTAAACTACTTTCTTCTCCCAAATGGGACTCAACCCCAGTCTCATGTGGGAAAGTCCTGTGTTTCAACCATTCAACCACTGCAACTTCTTAGACAGAGAGAATTTATCACTCTCTACAGCTAAAATGAGGGGGTTGGATGTGAATCGCCGAATCACTGTTGTGTGCACATTCTCAACCTGGTGCAAGTAGACACTCTGTAACACTTACACAGTAAAATACACACTTTCAAGACAGCTTTAGACATTAAAGCACAAATATATATATATTATATTAGAAATGAGGTACTAGAATGGGGTATTTTAAGTATGACAGTATTAACAGCTTATTGTAAATTACATAAATGTATCATATATGCTCTTTGTCCCCAAGGCTTAAAAGGAGAAACTACGGCTAGTGTTATATTAATTCTATTTTTTTTTTTTTTTTACTCACTAGACATAGTTTTGGCAATTTCCATGCATGTGTTCATAACAACATTGCTTATATAATGTTTTATATAATTTAATTCAACCTTTACTCCAGTGCTTTAGAGCCGCACGTCAGTAAAGTTGGCCGACTCACAAGAAACAGATTTAGGTTGATCAAAATCAATGCAGCAGAAGCCGGGGCATCCTGCCTTCAAGCATCTGTCAAGATTAAAAATGCTGGATCCTAAAATTCCCATAATGCAGCATCTCGAGAGGATTTCTGAAGCCAATACTGATAATCAGACACTTTTAATGTGTTGCATTGAACTCTGAAAGGGTTCATTTGTGCCACAGAAGGCACAACTTTTCTCACTGGTTCTCCCTTTGACGAGCACAATGAAGACCTAAGTTTTGAACTCAGTTGATCATAGTGGGAAAAACTCTTTATCCTTTAATAACTGTGTATAACTTTCTGTATTCCATTCATAATAGTTAGCTTTTAGGAACACCTGAATTTGTCACTAAACATGTGAGCATTTCAGCTTTGTGTGTAACAATGTCGTGACCAAAGCATCACACAGTGTAAACAGAGTTGTTATACATAAACGTGCTACGGTTTTGTCAGGCGAGCGAGGACTTTCATAAAGGTGTGTGTGATGCCAGAATTTTTTTGTGACGACGTGGCGGTTGTGCAGCGCTCATTAGTTTGTCAGATAACGCGTTCCCTGCGGGGATGTGGCAGCCGCCTCCTGCATCGCTAAGTGAAGCACTGACAGCTGTGACATCAAATCACTGTTTGAGAGCGTAACTCATCGCTACGACATTGTGTCATCATAAAAAGGAGGCCATACCTGCTCGTGTCGGTGCAACAAGCTTCACATCGTGACAGCCAGCTGCACCAATCTGCAGCATGAAAGCGGTAGGTGGCAGGTGGAGGCTAAAGGATCCGTGGCATTGAGAGAAGGGGAGACGAGAATGAGAGGCAAGATGCACGAGGAGAAACAGGAGAAGAATATGTGGGAGGGCAGAGTGGAGTCTGAGGTCTTACATGGTGCTGGGGAAGAGTGACACGAGTGGAGAGGAAAACAAAAGAAGTTCACTGGCAAAAACAGAAGGGTTAAAACAGAGGAAACAGATGGAGCAGAAGAAATCTGAACAGACTGACAATAAACTCATTTAAAACACTATCTCAAATTAATATTCTGTCCATAGTCACTTTCAGTTGCAAAAAGCAGTTCAAAAAGAGCTGGCTTTTATCTGGTAAACACAAATCACTGCCAAGGCTTACCCAAACCAGCCACTGCTGCTCTTTTGTTTACTTAAATGCCTTAAACAGAGATCAGATTACATTGTGACATTAACTTTGTTTATATGCACACCAACTTTCCATGATTATTCAGAATATTCTGAATTTGAATTCCGTTTGGATATCCTGAATTAGGCCTCATTCTGAATGTAGCTTTCTTTTGCCACCGACAGGAGAGAGTGACCGCAGTTTAAGTTCTTTTAGACCTAAGTGCAGCCTTTGACACTGGGTTGGCATGAAGGGCACTGCACTTAGTTGGTTTTACTGCTACCTTTTAGATAGAACCTTTGCAGTGCCCATCTTCTAAAATTCAGATCGCCTGTGATGTACCGCAAAGCTCCATTTTAGGCCCAATTTTATTCTCTATTTATATTCTTCTGCTCAGTCAGATTATCCTCTGTCACAGTATGTCTTTCCTTTGCTATGCAGACGACACACAGATATAGGCCTACCTGACCCTGAGACCTGATGACTCAAGAAGCCTAGCTGCTGTCAGACAACAATATCAACTGTTGGATGGCCCAAATCTTTCTCTAGCTCAGCGACTTAAAATTAGAAATCATTGCTCAGTTGACCAAATTCCATTGTCACTTCCACCACCAGAAATCTAAGAGTAATATTCAACTCAGATCTCAGCTTCCAAACACACGCAAGTCCTTGTTCAGTCGTGCTTTCATCATCTGTGAATCCATCTCCAGAATCAAACCAATCCTCCCACACTCCAACCTGGAAAAAGTAATTCACACATTTATCTTCTTAAAACTAAACTACTACAACTAACTCCTCTCTGGCATAAACCAAAATTCAATCTCTATCCTGCTCTTTTGCTTTGTCTGTCAAAACATTTTTGCAAACTGTTTTTACAGGTTAAAAGAAAGTTATTATTATTTTTATCTTAAGTTAGCTATGTTAGCAAAACCCTACCACCCCGCTAATCTACAAAAATTACTTGCTAGCTGGTGTAGCCCAGTGGAAATATAAGGGGTTAAAACAAATTAATTCCTAATAAAGTCAGATAAAAATAACATAATAAGGTGTTAAAACTGAAAGTAAATTTGGTTTATAAAGGAAAATAAATGGGTAACTGGGTTATTAAGTTAATTTGGTTATGAATAAAGTATTGTGTAAATTGTGTAGTTGAGTAAATGGTTAAAATAATCTATTCAAATGATGTTAAAATAAACAGTCATAAATAAACAGAAGTGTAACTGAATTAGGTCAGAACCTGCATAGCATGGTTTTAATTTGGTCTATGTCATTTCAGTGTTTCATTGGTTCATGTAGTTGTCAGTCAGATTCACCTGTGCTAATTGGTAGTAGGTAAGGTGGAGAAAACAGTAGGGGGCGGGGTTAAAAAAAAAAAGACAACGAGACGAAAGACAAGCAACAACGTGGGGGGAGACACCACAGGAGAAGGAAAAACAGTGGTGGAGATACAAAGTTTTGCTATTGTAGATAGCCAGTCAAAGTTTAAGTAAGAAGCAGAATATTGCAGCTTTGGACTGTTCGTTACATCCGCTGCTGAATAGCTGTGAGTAAAGTGACTGTTTGTGCTCGTGTGCTTTAATGCCGGGAAGACGTAACTTACGCCAAGGGAGGACGCCATGTTCGGGAACCGCGGGAGCAGAGTACGATGCCGCTGACCGACAAGGACTGCCGTGTGTTTCCAGAGGACTGCGCCCGGACTCCTGACGTGGATTTCTTCACCGTTGCTGCCTGTTTTTCACCTTTCGGACTTCCAAGTTTCTCTACCGGACCTCAACGCCAAGCTGTGGGTGAGATTATCTGCCATTCTTTCTTCCGTGAATAAAGATTCAAACGGCCGCACCGCGCTTGCAACATTTTTTTTGTGTGTGTGTGTGTGTGTGGGCCCACGTTTGTTGATAAAGGTTAATGTATGCATGTGATCTGAAGCTAACTGTTCTAGTAAATAGTAGTAAACAGCAGTAACAAGTGAGGGTTGATAAGCTTGAGTTTGGAGTAATATTACAGTTTGTAGTATAATTTGGGTCAAGGTAATTTGGTTTACTGGTATTTGCTAAAGGATACAGATACATTTGTTTATTTATATTTTTTAAGGGTCTAATTTGTGTTTTTTGTTTTGATTTAAATTAAAGGGCAGTTTTGTAATTTTTTTGTACAATTAAACTTTAAGTAAATTTATATTTTTTGTTACTCAAAAAGGAAAAGTTGTCTGGGTCCAGTCATTTAAATAGTGATAAATGTTAGAGTTTTGGTCATAAGCAGGGTAATCATAAGCAGGGTAATTTAGGCCTAATCTGCAGTAGAGTGCTGGGGTGCTACACTAGTTATCTAGCATTTTGCTAACATTAGTTTACCGAAGATGTGACCCTTTATGTCACTTTTACAGGGAAAGGAGAAAGTTTAGCGAGGTATGAAGTTTGCTCACCTTATTGGAACACAGAGCAAAAGGGGGTTGGGCGTAAGAAAGGTTAGTTCTGTCATCAGTGGAAAAAGAGGCAAAGTGGCTCAAGTGGCACCAGCTGTTCCACTTTTCCATAATCAGATGATGCACAGCATGTAAACTTTTAGTGGACTATTCATTTTCATTAGTCATGTAAACATCTTAGTATGAATTTTAAAAAAAATTACCTTCATGGTACTGGAAAAGAAGTGACAAGGTGGTGTTTTCTGAAGCAAAACACTGATCTGAACTGAACTGATGAAATCGTGCTAAAACTGAGACTTCTTCAGAAAAAAGTGGAACTACATGCACACAAGATGCAGGTTTTCTGCATTTGTGTGACTTTCAAAGACAACTAGTGTGTATGAAGCCAGCAGAGTGCTTTTGACAAGCTGAGTCTCATGCTCTGAGTCTCTCTTGTTTTCCTGCGTCACAGGAAAGCGTATGTTTGACTTGTCTGAAATGGCTACAAACCAGTGGGGGGTCTCAGGCAATAGTCTACCCTTGGGTGCTTTGCAGACTTTCCCCTCTTAGTTTCAGCAGGCGCCATGCTGAGCTCATTCAACCAACTCAAATACAGGCTAAAGTTTTGAAGTCAAGAATGTGACTCCTTCTGTTGACTGAATTTTTGAGAGCTCTGGGTTTTTTTGGGGGGGGGGGGCATCACAGGTACAATCAAAATCATTATGCTCTGCAGAGGAATTTGCAGCATAATCCTGATTCAACAGACCCAGACGGGAAAAGAAATCTGCAGCTGCCCTCAAGAAAAGTACAAATTTTTAATTTTTGTACTTTCAGGTATCTTTCCTTCACTTGAGTATTTATTTTGCTGGGAACTTTCTATTTTTACTCCAGTTGTTTTAACACAAATACCTGTGCTTTCTACTCCTTACATTTTAAAAACAGGATTGTTTCTTTAGTTCTAATGCATTTGAAAGGAATTATTGATTATCTTTATTTTGCACCACTGCATGCTGCCTTCCCGACATTAAAGCGATATTCCACTTTCCCAGAATAAGCCACTCAGTATGTACTCACCACTATGCCGATGTGATAATGAGTGAAGATCTTTAGTTCACAAAACAATCCTGGAGTTTTAGGAGAAACAGGGTAGCAGCATCATCCAGTACAATGGCAGTGAATGGTGGCCATGGATAAAACATTAGAAAAACAAAAACAAACACAAACTGTCTCCATCCTGCTTGTGTGGTGTAATCCAAGTGTCCGTGAGCCGTGACATTAAAATTTAACCGCAAAAGACGCCATTTATGAAATGTCAACTGTAGCATGTAGCAGGTAGGATGTAAACATGGTGTCGATCTCGCGAGACTTCGTATATCTCTTAATGGACGCACGTGTGGAAATATTTCAACCTAAACGGATGGGACACAAAAAAAGACAGTTCCTTGTTGTATCCATCATATATCAATGACCTATCTGTGCTTCTACTTAAGTAAAGAATATGTGCACTAACCTCTGACATTTTCCCACATGTCCCTCTCTTTGCTCGGTGCATACGTTTCTCTGTTTGCATATCGTTCAAACATGTTTTT
This sequence comes from Lutjanus campechanus, assembly GCA_027495735.1. Classification (NCBI taxonomy): domain Eukaryota; kingdom Metazoa; phylum Chordata; class Actinopteri; order Lutjaniformes; family Lutjanidae; genus Lutjanus; species Lutjanus campechanus. The sequence continues at coordinate 59,566 of JAJHUR010078212.1, read as the reverse complement.
GCTTCATGCAACAGTTGTGTTCTCACATTCTGCACATGCAGGTGGTGTAATAATGAACCTGCTTGATGAATAAAACTCTTGTTTGCAGAAGCATTAGATTCTTCATCATAATGGCTGATCCACACACAGCCAAACAGATTTGAAGCCAGGCCTGCTCTCATCCAAAGCGAGCCGAGGATTTCACTGCAAATTGATGTGCTCCCTTTTACAATGTCCCTGCCTGAGTACTGATAGAGCCCTAATAAATCAAGGCAATCACAAGGAGATATGTGGAAGACTTTGCAGTAAATCCCACCGGGATCATAAATGTACAGCATCTAAATGCATCTGTCCACACTACCTGTCTCCCTCCGTTTCACGCTATCCGTCTTCATATTACTTTCTTTTGTTGTTCTTCCTTTTCCCCGTCGACTTTAATTTCAAACACTCCCACGTCGACATTGATTCTGTCATTATTTAAATTGTAGAAGTGCTGATTTGTGCTGTCACTTCAAATGTTCATTGGTTTTCTGGATGATAGTGCCAAATTTCTAATGGAATTCACCAACAGTAAAATCATTCACAGAGAGAGTATTACACATGGTTGGTTGTGTCGCTCTACAGCCACTTGTTGGACGTGTCACTTGTTGGACTCGTCATTCCACTTTGGCACTGTGGCTGGCACTGTGTCCTGTGACTTGTAGAACAAATGCACTTGGGAAGCCACCTGAGCAGTTGAAGTAAACAGGGTACATTCCTTCTTTTGCCTAAATAAACAAAAAAAACCTGGATTGGGCAAAATTGGGCGATCACCAGCTGGTTAAAAACTGACCAGGACCCCAATCATCAATGATGAGATGTGCACAGGAGTGGTGGCCATGGTCTGCAATGCCTTTGTCACCAAAACTGCACAAAGGTAATCATGGAGGCTTGCACTGGTGCCCCCAAGTGCATCAGCTGGCACAAAAGTAATGCAGTGGAGTTCAGACTGAGCTTCTCAGGTTCAGATTTGACTCTACATTCCACCGCAGACTGTTGAAATTAACACCCTCACGTCCACCTTTTTATTTATTTGAGATTGCATCCACCCCCTCACCTGACATAAACTTTTTGCATATTTTTAACAGTATTTAAGTAATTATAGTAGTTGAGGATAGCTGTGGATAGAAAGCACAACATGACATAGTCAAACCAAAACCACACTGTTCACAGTACTAACAAGTTCATGAAATGAGTAAGAAAAGGTCAAATTAGTCAGTTATGACAGCTTGTTCTCACTCCCATCGCATCCCAGTGCGTCAAATACAGCAGCTTGGTCAGTGCCCATATGCTTCAGGTGACATAGCATACAGAGCAAGAAGTCTGTGTATGGAGGTCATGGGGTGGATGAATGGGTCAAACAATCACGGGACTTTCACCCAGGAGGTCGAGGTCAGTGCTGACTTCTTTTTAAGAGGTTAGGTAAGTATGTCTTGATGTATGTTACATAAGTTATGTACAGATACATACAAAACTACTTGGGTAGGTGTAGGAAAATATGATGTCGCATACGTAATTTGCGTAACATATGTTATGTAAGTAACAAGTTACTTAAGTAAGTAATGTTATGGAAGTAACATATTTTCCTGAAGTAGTTTTATTTCCTACCTACCCAAATAGTTTTTGTGCCCTTATTTTGAAAATCTGCCCTAACATTGCGTATTGTATTGCCTACTTGATCATGGAGCCCTGCATGTGCAAAGCTGACTCTGGAGTGTCTACAGCGTCATAGTTTGAAGCGCCACTGACCAAGCTGCCTTATTTGATGAATTGGGAGTGGTTATGATAGATATGGTCTTGAATAAATTGAGTATTTAGACAGTTAACCAATCTGGAAAACCAATCTGCACCTACTGTGATTAATCATCCAAGGAATTTTTCAAAACAATGATGATAAAGCTGCCCTGTTCTAGCCCCCAAATCCACACAGAATGAAGATACGGAATGAAGATACAGTTTTTAACACAAAATGTTCAGTTTTTTGGTGACTGCAGTGACTTACAATTATTTCTTACAGTTTCCCCACTTTTAAATTGATGGCTGTGTCTTATCAAACACTGATGGATGGTTTACACCCCAAGCAGTCAGTATGAATTACAGGGATATGCAAACCACTTCTCACTTTTCATGATCTCTGGGCCTTGAGCGGCTCTAGCTGAGAAAAACGTGCCGCTCGTTCACTCTGTTCACACTATTTTTATAAATAAATTGTCCCTTTAGGTCACAGAGCTCCCCTGAGCGACACTCCTTTATGGAGATGACCCGTGCCTGCTGAAATATTCTCGACAGTTTTAGCACCTCAAGTCTTCTACTGTGAATCACCAGAGTCAGCATTTAGCAGAACGTCCTGCTCTGGGGCCAACTGCCAAGTACATTTATCACCATATTGATGATATTGTGTGTTCCTGTAAGTGGTGAATGCAGGTGCTTTGGTCCTCACTATCTCAAAGCCCAGAGGTGTAACAACCTTACAGCTGCATTATTTAAAGATATTGTAGTATGTGTTTTTTCTGTCAAATGAGAGTCTTTTGCCCAGGTCTGTTTTACATTTCATGCTAAAGGTGGTGCGGTGCTTGTGTCGACCAGCAGGTGGAGAAGTTCTCATGGACTTCTCCTACCCTCCAGCCCCCACCCCACCCCGTCCCTCCTCCGTCTGTCTCCTGCTGCCCCTGATGAGAGGGGTTCCTGCAGAAACTTCATTCCACTCCACAGAGGGAGAACACATGTTGGAGAGACAGAACAGAGAGCGTCAAGCAAGCTCTCAGACCGGACTTCTTTTCTGCAGTTGGAATACTTCTCTCTGCTCTTCTTAGGTTCTTCATGCGTTTGCATCTTTGCATCAGAGTATATGAATGTGAAAGTTTGTGCCTGATGTGTAAATGTGATTGCAACCGCCTGTAGACATGGATGCATCCTTTGCTGTGAGCTCTCCTATCTTGACCCTTCTACTTTCTTTTCATCTGCCCTGCTACTTCCTCGTCTGGGCCGCAATGGACTCCTGCTACGACGAGGAGGGCGCCCCAAGCCGTTGCATGCCCAAGTTTGAGAACGTTGCCTTCAATCGGACCGTGGTGGCGTCAAACGTGTGCGGTTCCCCTCCTGAGGACTACTGCATGCAGACCGGCTCGACACGCTCGTGCCACTACTGTGATGCGTCCGACCCGGACCTGAGCCACAACGCCAGCCTCCTGACGGACTTCCACAGGAGTGAGGAGAACACGTGGTGGCAGAGCCAGTCCATGTATTATGGTATCCAGCACCCCAATTCTGTCAACCTCACCCTCCACCTGGGTAAGAGCGCAGCAGCACATCCTGAGTTCAGGCTGACCCCCAGAATTCTTTAGTGTGACTTTCCTCAACTTGCAGTGTAGGGAGGAGGGTGGAGGGATCTAGGTCAAGAATGTATGTACTCAGGGTTCAGCTATGTCTCCTATAATGTTGTCATAATGTCCTGTTTAGTGCTTGGAAGCTTTTCATGCGCACTTTATATCCAGGAATGGAATCTGAGTATGAATCAGAGCTTTCTTCATTGAAAGTGAGGAACAGTTGATCATATATTTTCATTTGCAACCATTTCATTTTTGAGTACCACAAAAATAATAAATCAGGTTCACTGAAATATAATTTTTGAGGAGGTTTGTTTTTGTTTTATTCAAAATTCAACTTTGTTTTACAGTGTAGAAGTAGTGTTTCAACATCTTTACATCAAGTAAAGGGGGAAAAGAACAGGCTCTGAACCATATTTAAAGTGTAAAAGTAAAAAGTAGCCTTCTGAAGGACATTTCTGCTGCGTCTGTCTGCACTGATGGATACACCAAGGAGTCGTCTTCTCTGTGTGTTATTGTCCCATCTATTTAGAAATCAGTCTTGCTGTTGGGAAGGTGGCGCACAATGATGCAAAATAAAAATAATCAATAATTGACTTTTCCTTTTGCTCTGCAACTTTTTCCCTTTACTGTTAAAGTGATCGCAACACATCTTAATCTCTCACTTTAAGTTAGCTGATGCTAGCAAAATGCCAGCTAACTAGCTAGCTAACGAGTGATGGAGATTAACTTGCATTTTTCTAACTTTTGCTAACTTAGGACGTAAATAGTCTATGACACTTTTACAGGTCTCCCATCAACATCTTTTAACCATCTTTAAGATCTAAAATTTTATTTTTAATGTAGCACGTAGCATATCTAAGTATAGGAAACAGTTGAGCAAGCTTGGTATCATGGTCAACCTTCTCCTTTCCTATTACTGGAATACAGAGTGAAAAGAGGCAGGGTAAAGCATTAAAACTAAAGTAACAAGCCTATTTTGAAAATGTCATGGAGTGGAAAGCATAGGTGTTAAAATGTAGGGAGTAAGAGTAAAAAAGTATTAGAAAAATAAGTACTCAAGTGCAGCACCTGAAAACTCCATTTAAGTACAGTGACAAAGCATTTGTTCCTTGTTACTTCCACCTCTGTGCAGGCCACATTAGTTTTCCTCACAACAGCGTTTAAACAACACTGGTGTGAGTCTTTCACTTTTGCCTTTCGGTGCAACAAACTATTTTTACTTTGTGTACTGGCAGACAATTGATGGGACAACCTTTGATACAAAACAGCTGTGCTTAACAACACATGATTTGTATTATTCTGTTGTGGCTCTGAGCTGTCTTAATGAAAAACACTTTGGCTCAGACACGGCTTAGACTTGGGGTGTTTAGTGAGCTCATAGCCACAAGGGCATGTCTGAGAATTTGGTTGGATTTAAAGTGGATGAAGAAGACACATCTGACATGCCCAGATAGCAACTGAGTGATGGCCCAGTGTTGGCCCACGGTTGCTTTC
>JAJHUR010078212.1:41462-53185 GCA_027495735.1 Lutjanus campechanus | reverse complement strand
AAGCTTGGTATCATGGTCAACCTTCTCCTTTCCTATTACTGGAATACAGAGTGAAAAGAGGCAGGGTAAAGCATTAAAACTAAAGTAACAAGCCTATTTTGAAAATGTCACGGAGTGGAAAGCATAGGTGTTAAAATGTAGGGAGTAAGAGTAAAAAAGTATTAGAAAAATAAGTACTCAAGTGCAGCACCTGAAAACTCCATTTAAGTACAGTGACAAAGCATTTGTTCCTTGTTACTTCCACCTCTGTGCAGGCCACATTAGTTTTCCTCACACCAGTGTTGTTTTAAGAGTCTTTCACTTTTGCCTTTCGGTGCAACAAACTATTTTTACTTTGTGTACTGGCAGACAATTGATGGGACAACCTTTGATACAAAACAGCTGTGCTTAACAACACATGATTTGTATTATTCTGTTGTGGCTCTGAGCTGTCTTAATGAAAAACACTTTGGCTCAGACACGGCTTAGACTTGGGGTGTTTAGTGAGCTCATAGCCACAAGGGCATGTCTGAGAATTTGGTTGGATTTAAAGTGGATGAAGAAGACACATCTGACATGCCCAGATAGCAACTGAGTGATGGCCCAGTGTTGGCCCACGGTTGCTTTCATTCAGCCCACATACCGCCATGGAGTATTGGTGGTGAACCCATCCAAGAATGTCACAACTCAAGATGATGAGGCTTTTTTTAGGGGATGATTTAGGACAGAACTGCAGGAGAATGCAGCTATGACACATAGAAACATGTCTCCAACATGATTCGGGCCAGACTATGGCCACAGATCAACCCTTACATAAGCATTTTAGCTTGAAATCCTCATTTCACATTGTACCACATTACAACTTCAACATAAATCTTCTGCTCCAGGCTCAATTCAGTGTTTTCATTTAAGCATTTGTCAGGTTTTACTACAATAAATATGGTGTGCGACTGCCTGTAAAGCCACTTAATGTTTTATGAGAAATTACAGAAAATAAACAGCTGATAACCTGCAGAAAAACCTCAAGTCTGACAGGAATAAGACTATGACCAGGACAGGAAGACCAACTGAAGTTTCCGTGCATTTACATAAAATGCATTTGGAATTCAAAAGATACGCTTACTTTTCAAGGAGGTAACTTCCATTAACCCCCCAGCCAGAGTCATTTTTGCATAGCCAGGGACTTGGTCAGCAGGTCTACTGTCACTTGAAAGTATGCTAATTTTCTCTTCATGAAAGTTTTCACAAAACTTTTTGACAGAAGTCCCTCAGAAATGCATTTTAAGCAAAATTTAGGTTTTGGAGTTTTTGAAATGTGGTCAAATACCTATAGTTAAACGACCAGTGTGTAGGAATTAGCTGCACTAGCGTTAAAGTTGTAGACTGCAAACGACTTGCTTCAACCCCACTTTCCATGTGTGTAAGTGTGTTTTCAAAGAAAAACAAAACAAAAGGCAATCGAGCAGCATTTGGTTTATTTGTTCTGGGCTATAGCAGTTCAGCATGGCGAATTCCATGGAAGAGGACACATATCCTCTCCAGATATAAAGGGCTAATTCTAAGGTAATGAAAACAAAGCAATTCTTTTTTAGAAGTTGAAGAAATGTAATTTTGTGAAAAAGTCTCATTCAGCTCTCTGCCTTTGTGATGGTGTCTACTTTTGTTGATTAAAACAACTTGAAATTACATCCTGTTCCCTTAACCTGCCATAACTATTACAGCAAAAGCGTGTCAATTAGGTGTCTCTTGGTAATGTGTGTCCGACATCATGGCATCCACATCTTTTCCACATTTTTCTCCTTGCAGTTAAACCACCATTTTATCTTGCTGACTAGAAGGCTGGTTATTATTTGCAAGCTCAAATAATATATTATGTTAGAAATAAAATGGTCAACCCCAATTGGTATAAACTGTGTTGTTTAGGTTTTTTATAAAGTTAGTTACCAATTGAAGTAATTTTTTAAAGTTAATCTATAATTCTCCTTTTTCGGAGACCTCACCATTGAGGTGATCAAAGTTGTAATTAACCATTTGGGGAGGCCGCAGAAGATTTTCAGATTTCAATGTGGGTCGTTGCATTCTTTAGTTTGTGAATGGCTGGTTTAGGGGCTGACTTGATTATACACTAATAAAAAAATAGTGATGAATGCCAGTAGTTTCCCCTAAATCTTACACACTAGACCTTTAACACAGCTACTGCCAAATTTCAATTGTAGACAAAAAAAATTACAGCTAAATATCCAACAACTTATCTTGGCTGGATCAGTTTAAAAGAGCAACACAGTGGGAGGCCCAAGACTACTCAGGAAATTGTGCAACTATTATACCAGTCGAGAAAGGCTTTGTGTTCACCTTTTCCATTTGCAGTGGCTTCAATTGATTAACTTCTGATACAAAGGAAAGCACCAGTGCATTGTTGAAAATAATTGAGATTTAGAATAACGATGCATTTATGTAAGAGAGCGTCATGATTTGGGGAAGAAAAGTGGATTCATAATTGCAATATCTTATTTTGTGAAATGAGCCAAACTCTTTAAGACAGATTAATGTTGCTAGAAAAACAATTATGTCAACATAATGTTTCTCAAGCATTAAGTGGATTCCCTGACATCAGTTGACTTTGGACACTTTATCTTTTCTTTGGCACTTGAAAAGCTTCACTAAAAGTTACTTGTGCAAGCAAAACATCTGGGTCAACTATTCCATGGATAACAGATTTAGGCTGCTTGGTTACGGCAAGATCAGGGGGGTTAAGGTTTGGTAGTAAAATGTGAAAACCATAAATGCAAATAATTAAACTTCACTTTATTTTTGCTGGCCTTGGAACTGAACCTGGGTTTTCACAGTTCAAAGCAAATATGCAGCCATCCGCCACTTTCACCACGCTGCATTACTTCTGTGTTAGTAATACAAGTTTTTGGGATTACCTCCTTCACGCACTCCTTTCCTTTGAGAAAATGCATTGGACTCACTTTTTTGTACACTGTGTACATATTTGCATTTGAAGACATTCCTCATTTCACCAAATTTTATGAGACCAGCTTGAGCCATTAGCATCATTATCCCATTACCATGCTGTGGAAAACTGCTGAAATAAGTAACAGGGCACATTTGTCACTTTAACTGAATTAAATTGTGGCGATTAATGTTACAAAGCACTAATACAAATCTTTCTATGAAATTACCTTTCCCACTTCCATTTATTTACTGAGCTCTGTGTGTGTGTGTGAGTATGTGTGTCTGTGACAGAGGGTCTCAGCAAGGGCATACACAGGAATTTAGGAATGTGAAGAATATTGCTCTGGGCCAACCTTTATTATTGAAATAAACCAATAGAAAATAAATGCTAATTAAAATTTTTGGAGAGAGAACATTTAATAAATCCTCAGTTTAAACACGGAGGTTGAAAACAGCATTTCGTGTGCTGTTTAATCCGTCCCCTCTTTCCTCTGGCTCTGCAAATGACAAACAGCATTATGTCCAAACAGTGAATATATTACCAAATCAAGAGAAGTCACCAGTGACTTTCATGTATTGTGCCACGAGCAGGCTGCTAACAAGCCAGCTAAACCCAAAACAAATTGACCTACGCAGCCAACAATTACTCCTCCATTTAAGAATAGTTTGACATTTGGGGAAATACGCATATTGGTGCGGTTGTTAGATGAGAGGAGCAATAGCTGTCTGATATCTGTCCAATGAAAATGAAGCTGCAGCCAGGAAACGATTAGTTTAGCTTATCATAAAAGCTGGAAAGAGAGGGAAACAGGTAGTCAATAGCACCTGTAAAGCTCACAAACTAACATGTGATCTTGTTTGGTTAATGCCCTGTCTTCTAGAGTCTTCCCACCACCGTTTGGTTGTCATGTAACCAGCTAATATTCCAGGAAATCATTGCTCCCGGTCAAGAAATAGTCTTTTTTTGTCCGGTTCGAACAGACAGACATTGGTATCAATCTTCTTATCTAACTCTCGACAAAAAAAAAGAAGCATATTTCCAAAAATGTCAAACTACTCCTAAGTCTTGAAAAACAAATTGAACTCTGCCTGTATTCATAAGACAGCTGTACTAATCATTGAGAAACTTCTCACATTAGTGAAAACGAATCACCGGAGAGCTGACACTTGCTAAATCGTGCAGATATTCCATCATCGTGAGGTCGGAATTGTGTGGGGATGTAGACAAATGTAAACTGCTGCTGACAACCTATTTAATATACAGTCTGTGGCTCCATCCCCTACTTGGACTGCTGTACTCATTTTTTCATGCACAATGGCTTCATATTGCTTCTTTAACTATATTCTTTTGTCTATGTGTGTGTTTGGACTTCTAGCAATCAGTCAGTGAAGACAGTTCCAGTTCAAAAGTAGAAATTTACTTGACAGGTCTGATTTCCTCCCTCCTCCTCCTCCTCCTCCTCCTCCTCCTCCTCCTCCTCTTCTGGAGGTGGAGAGTGGGCGCTCCCCATCAAAAAGCTCTGCTTCAAAGGAACAAGAGACAGGGACAAAATGATGACAGAAGTTGGAAATGTCAGAGCTCTGACCATAGAGGAACTGTTATATCACGTGCTCTGAAAGCAAGAAGTACCTCCGTCAAATGGAGAATATTGATTTCCAATAGCAAGTAGATGTCTGGCTGTGTTTTGAGGCTTTGTTGTTTATAATCTCCGGCTATTTCTTTTCCTCGGGAAAGGTGCCAGTGCTGCTGCTGCTGCAGAGGTATGTCCTGTGTTGTCTGGAGGGTTTGTTTTTTTTCAAACAATCCCAACACCCACAAGTCTGTCTCCCTCAGACTAAATTGACCTTTGCCCCTTTTCTGCACATCTCCCAAAACATGTGTTTTTCTCCACCTGACGCTTTGGGATTCTAAAGAGGAGGATAATTATGTTTTTATAACACAGAATTTTATGTAACTGTCACAGAATATCCCTAAATTTTGTATGTGTGGCATGCCTTTGTTCGGCTCTGTGATCCATCTGGGTTGCCAGTGGGGGGTGTCCTCGACATCACTGTTTTCTTTTGCCTCTCCAAACAAAACAAGCACTTTCTGAGGGGAATACAGGCAAATGCTGGGATGATAAACACAGCGGTAGGATGTAGGGACACATACTGCAGCCAGGTCAGAGTGGGTCTGCGGAAGAGTAGAAAGAAATGGGGGAGTCGGGCTGCTTCAAGGGGAGTAAACAAAACATAATGAGGAAGAAGACGGGGGGAGGAAAAAAAAGAAAATGCTGGGCGGTTTGCTGGTAAGGAATTGGGGTCAGGTTTTTCCCACAAAGACTGGAGGAACACACACACACGCACTCTAACTGCACACATTTATGTCTGCAGCTGGTTCTCGTTCGGCACCGTCAAAGAAAAGCAACATCCTGTCTCAGATGTAAAACAATTATAAAAGTCTGCACAGTTGGCATGAGGCTCTCACGGCCAGATCATTGGAGCGCATGTCAGACGCAGCCCTCCTCTTCTGTTATGTTTCATTCCGAAACTTAAAGACGCACCACGATCAGAAGATGAACCCACTCGACCGAGTGTTTGCTCAACACAAAAATCTTAGTTTGGAGTAAAGAGATTATATGTAAATATTGAGACTACAGTACTTGTGGTGAGTTTAGTCTCAGCCTGTCTCAGACGAGAGCAGCTGTGTCGAGTTGACAGTGACGACTCAAAACGGGTCAGATGTTGCACTTCTGCAGCTCCTTTACATCTTTTACTCTTAACATTGTCCAAATAGTCGTTTTATTGGTGTGTCTCTGCGTAATGTGACCATCTGTGGTAGTGTCACGTGATTCTGGATCAGCCCTGTAAAGTCACACCACTGTTTTTACTGGGTTTCCAACCTTGTCTTGATTTTGTGCTCAAAGACCTCGAGAACAAAGAGAGACTTCTGCATCCGACTAAGCAGTCGAAACCGTGAGGATAAATGTGATAATTTTATCTTATTGCCTGTTTTCTCTTTACATTTTTTCTTTAATTCTACCATGCTTTGACGCTAAAATGATTCCTCAGGAAATTTGAATGCTAAAAAGATATACTGTGGACATATGGGAGTTGTTATCTTCATTTTTAAACAACCACTTTTTCCCCGGAAGTTATGGCAACCAGCAACAGCTAGCAGGAAACGCACAGTAACCCTGAATAAATTATGTATTACTAATGTGATAACATTACATATTATAGTTTTAATCTACATAATTATATAATGCGCACTATATATTTCAGTGATTATTACTGTCATGCTATGCACAACAAGAGAAAATAGCAAAGGGTGAAGAGAAGAGACAGGCCAGAGAAAACCTAACCTTCAAAAAGAGTTGAGTTTATACTGCGTGTGTGAATCATCTTAAAAGTGGAGTCGGCTTTCATTAAATAGATGTTTTAAATTCCATAATTTATTTAGAAATAATTCATCAGCTGAGGCAATTTGATGTTTTTCAGGAGTACGTGACCCCACCCCCGTGATCTACTGCACCCACGGGTGGACATTTCTGTGGACCTGTCTGACTCATACAATTAAGACATAGGTCACATCCAGGGGCAAACTTTGAATTTGAACAGTAAATTAGGTTGATTGGCAGCTTGTCTAATTAGTAGCAGAATTCTGTTAAATTAAAAGGGTTCAATAGTTGGGGCTAGGGATATGGATGTAGTTAAATATAACCTTAAACCGCAACGACTGAAGAAAGAAGAAAAGGTAGCACTGACATATTGTTTACTTTTTAATCTGATATGGTGAAATTATCAGCAAACACCTCCAGCAGACACAGATCAATGTTATCATTCATTTGGAGTCGCGTCTGTGGCCACCTGGCAAATGTAAATCCAATATTCTCTCTCTTTTTAACTCTGTATTTTGTGTCCACCAACGCCTAAGGGAATTATCTGTCCCTTTAGCTGCTAATGCTACATCATGTTTACCAGCTAATTTAGTCTGTATGCTGTTGGGTTTTTTAAGAAGTGCTGCGAAAGTAGTGAAGGTGAACTAAGGTGAACTAAGGTGTCACTATGAGTAGGATCCATCTTTTGTTTTTATGAAAATATTGTTTGTATTTGCTTTAACTAAACTAACTACTTTAAATGAAAAGTCTGGGATCATTTCAAGCCTAAACAAAACAAAAACTCTGTACAGTCAGTGTCAGTTGTGGAACCAAACTACCACAATTGCATGACGTCAGTGCTTCAGCATCCAGTCTCCGAATTAAGTGCAAAGAGTGGACCCAAATGTGAATAAATGAATATGATAGCTAGTTGAGATGAAGGCTAGTAAAGAATGTAGCCCAAGTTAATTGTGGCTTTATGTAGTGGCTTAATGGAAATCAATATGGTGGCTGAGGGTGTCATGATGAATGGGGACAATGAACAGTCTGACTGTCCGAGAGATAGCTAGATATCTAAATTTCATCAGCAGTCTCTGTGCAGGCAAATCAATTCAGGCCTATATCAAAATACAAATCTATGGAGGTGGAGAGAGAGTCTGTAACCATAACTTTAAAAAAAAATGTACAAAAACTGAAATGAAATGATTCAAATAATATCATCATGTGTATGTGTATTATTAACATGATATCATTTTTAAATATCACAACAAACCTAATGGTGGAACATAAAATGCTGCAGTGAGTTTGTGAGCCTAAGCTTAATTCATGTTATCATGATAGTCGCACAGTTACTCCTCTCAAATTGAGGCATTACATTCCCCAGAAAGCAAAATATCAGGTGGCATAAGTAGCAATCAGAGCCTAAAATGCACCAACTCAATATGGCAGATACGGTCACAGAGTTTCTTGTGGTATAAAGGAAACCGATTAGTGTAAGATACCTGTTTAATTTTCTCTTTTGTAAATTCCCTATTGCTTTGCTCATAAAGCAGAGGTGTTTCTTATCCAATTACTTGTTAAATCAATAGAATAATTAGTAGAATTCTTCATTACTGAAATAATTGATGGCTGCAGCCCTGCTGTGCTAGGTTAAAACCTTAATAGCTAAAAAAAATACCCTTTGAGGTGCCCCTATAAGTGGAAAGGATATATAAAGTATGCACTCCTGAAAGGAGGCTGTATCACGCATCATTAAACATTATGCATAAAAACATACAAATATCCTTTGCAATTAGTCTGCATCTCATCACAGGGGATATCCAACAAATGTTTCATCTTCTGCCTCTTTTATGTTTTCGCCTCAGTCCCCGCAGGGCTGAGCTCACCTCATGTGGGGAGTAAATGAAAGCTAAATGATCTTAGTTCTCCTAAAGGAAAGATACCATTAGAGACTGCTGCAGAGACAAGAGACAGAGAGATGCCTGGCTCTCTGACTTGGCAGAGAAAAAGCAACAGATGTCATTATGGTTGTACCAGTGGATGGCATCCCTCTATGAATGTGCAGAGCGGCTGAGACTTAGTATCTAATGATGTAGAAAAAAATCCCCATGAGTGCAATGAAGAAGCCTGTTAAGAGAGTTTCTTCATGTTACTTCCCACTCTGGTCTCAATATGACTTCAGTTTGTGTCTGCCCAGTTAATCCCCCGTAAAGCCGCACACAACATTTGGCAGAGTCTTAACGTGTGATCATATTCAGGAAGTATAACTCTGCAAGTGTCCCTGATATGGCTCCAAGATTATTGTTTGGAGTGTCCACACTGAGCAAACAATGGGAGGAAATGATAGCACTCAATCAAAAGGACACATTGATTCTCTGTTTGTTTTGAGATCAGGGAAGAAGATGTCTGCTTTCATACAAAACCCAATAAATACAACAGCTATGCTGTAAATTAATGACCTCCTCACAACAATTTAAGGGAGATAGCTGTAAATTATTTACTGAAATTCATCATAAAACGTTTCAGTTTGCCTGTTTCCTGTTAATCACAGTTAAAATGACAGGTTTTCACAATTGCACATTTCTTGAAACTTTCCATCCTTTTTCTCAAAACTTCACAAAACCACATCTTCAAACTAACTTCACAAAACTAAGCAGTCATTACACACTACATAAAAGAATGGAAAACAGGGTTCACAGCATGTAGCTAAAGAAAAAAAAAGTCATGTTAAGGCAGCCAGTCACTGAACTCCAACTCCAGAGAGAGTATTTTTATAGCAGTGGGCTTTTGTTTTCAGGATAACAGACCTAGCATTACATTGACAGACAATTAACACTTATTACCAGCTGTTCAACTCACAGTGTGGGAAACACCCTCAGTTGTTATTGTCAGTTTAAGATGCTGCACTCGTCTTGTGCTCTGCAGTGTTCCTGCAGCCTGCCAGAGCTTCTGGAGAGGAGCTGGTGAAGAGAAACAACTCTCTTCAACCATAGATCCTGTATGAAACAGGGAGTCAAACTGTTTGATATACAGTCTATGGCTCCGACTCACTGTTTGGACTGCAGTACTCATTTTTGGATGCACAGTTGCTACATATTGCTACAAATAAAGGGATAGTTCACCCAAAAATGAAAATTCAGCCATTGTCTTCTCACCCTCATGCCGATTGAGGGTCGGCTTTATTTCGTTAGTCTGCAAAACACTGCTGGAGTTTCACAGGAAAATAGCAGAATCTCTAAAACAATGTAAGTGAATGGTGACCAGTTTTCAAACATTAAAACAGCTGAAAAGAAACCATGAAATGCCTCTATACTGCTAATCTGACTTTTAAGCCTCCTAAAGTCCCGACATGCCGTTTGCACACCGTCACACCACACACACCCAGTTCAGACAGTGAGCATGTGAATATGGCTCCAGGATAAAGATCTACAGTGAAGATTCAGGCTAAAAACATGGTGTAGATAACCTTTTATAGTCAGCTTGGCATATTGGGGCTTTAGGAGACTTGGATTACACCAGACAAGCAGTATGGAGGCATTTTATGTTCTTATTCTGTTGGGGTTTTTTTTACGTTTGAAAACTGGTCACCATTCACTTCCATGATTTGGGAGATTCTACAATGCTGTTTTTCTGTGAAACTCCAGTCGTGTTTTGTGCACCACAAAACTAAACCCGACCTTCAATCGGCACAAGGGTGAGTAGATAATGACTGAATTTTCATTTTTGGGGGGAACTATCCCTTTAATCCCTTGGAAGCACTGTGAATAAAAAGAATGCATTAATTCAAACCATCTGCAATATGGAAAAAAAAGATGCCTAAATGTATTCTTTCCTAACTTTTCCTCTCATTTAACATGTACCTGGGAGACTCATCCCTCCACTTATTATGCACCTTCAAAAATTACTTTTCAGACATTTCTTCAGTTACAATGCAACAGCAATTACACCGCAACCCAGTTGAATCTGCTAAATCCCCCAACACCAACTCAAATGGAAATCTGGGTATATCTCCTCGTTTGCTTCGGATCTTTCCAGATGCAGAGCTTGTGCTCTGAAACCCGTTCTCCCTTTTTCATAGATTGAAGTTGAATCATTGCTTTAGGGCAAATAGAAACCTATGAAAATTCTCACTTCTCTTTCTCTGCGTTTTCTCCTAATTCCCCCAAATGACTGATACACCACTAAAACTTCACTGTAGATACATAATTTAAGCAATTATATGTTTATTTCTAAAAACCTTTTTTTTGACTTAACATAGAGCTTATCATTTATAGTACATAGATACCCAGGTGTCTTCCCTCTATCTCTGTCCTTAACTTTATTTCCACCTTTGTTTTTTCTATGATAGAGCGTTTTCTCTATGTAAAATATTTTCCCCCTGCATAACATTTTTCCAGTTTTTTCCCCAATATTATTCTAATTTATTTCTAACACGTTTATCCTAAATTTACTTGTGGGATATTATGTCTATTCCTTGAGGTTTCGTCTGTAGGAACCTAGTCTGAGCCAGAGGTGTTTTGTTTTTGTTTTTTTCCTTAAAGGGATAGTTCAGATTATTTGATGTGGGATTGTATGAGGTGTTTATCAATAGTCAGTGTATTAGCGACAGTAGATGCCAGACAACACACCCCGAGTTAAGAGAAGCTAAGCAATGAACTGCTATGGACAGGGTCAGCAACAACAGGTATTTTAGAAACTTAAAACAGATCTGCCTAAAATAATCAATAGTGATTTAAGTGTATTTTCTTCAGAACATTTCTACCATCACCACTGCTGTTATATAAGCCAAATATCGCTCTCTCCAAACCAACCAAACTCTTTAGGCAAATTAGTAATTTTACCTCAGAGAACACGGGAGTTGCTGGTCTACCTCCATCTTGACCTGTTAGTTCGTTTGTATTATCGTGTGACTTTGTCGACTCCAATAACACAAACAAACGAATCGAGGCAGAGGTAGACCAGCAACTCTGCAAGGTAAAATTACTGATTTCGTACATGGAGTTTGGTTGGTTTGGAGAGAACGATGTTTGGCTTATATAAAAGCCTGTCTGGTGGTAAAGTAAAGCTACATTTTCTTTCTAATGTTTAGCTGTTTTTGATGTATACATGGAGATGTTTTTGGACATAATGTAGTCTCCTCCACCTCCTCCTTCAACATGTAAATGTAACTGAGGACTCTCCTCCCCATGATTGAGCACGCCTGCGTCTTATCCTCTGTTAAATGTCTGTTGAGCTGTTTTGTCCTTCGATACCCTTAAGAGGGCTGTCATGTGGAAGCATTTGTAAATTATTCAAACCTTTTTTTTTCTCCACCTGTACTTTCATTGTGGTTGTCACCTCCTCAACACTGGTGTGTGTTTCTTCTTCCTCTCATCCTAATTCTACGCCTTACTCAGCCCCCCATGGCACTCATTAGTGTTTCGCTTG